>SNVD02015923.1:0-124406 GCA_013180625.2 Boswellia sacra | reverse complement strand
AGGAAAAATTATTAAAGTTTGAAAATCCGCGGAAACACCCCCGCGGAGAAAAAAATTATTAAAGTTTGAAAATTCGCGGAAACACCCCGCGGAGGAAAAATTATTAAAGTTTGAAAATCCGCGGAAACACCCCCACGGAGGAAAAAATTATTAAAGTTTAAAAATTCGTGGAAACACCCCCGCAGAAAAAAATAAAAGTTTGAAAATTCGCAGAAACACCCCCACGGAGAAAAAATAAAGGTTTGAAAATTCACGGAAACACCACCGCGGAGAAAAAATAAAAGTTTAAAAATTCGCGAAAACACCCCCATGAATTAAATAAAGGTTTGAAATTTGGCAGAAACACCCCCGCGCTTAAATAAACAAAATTTTGAAGAAATTACTGAAGAGCCCCCGCTCTTACTCAAATTTCTTCTGGGAGGCCCCTGCATGCTACGTGAACAGTGCACGTAGCATGCAACGCGACCAGCGCCCGCGAGCTCGGCCCCCTCGCGCAGCCAGCGCCCCGTGGCCTCGCCCTCGTGCACCCAGCACCCCGCGGCCTCGCCCCCGCGCGCCAAGCGCGCCGCCGGTTCGCCCCCGCGCGCCCAGCACCCCGCGAGCTCGTCCATGCACGCCCAGCGCCTCCAGCTGGCCCCGCGCGAGCTTGGCCTCCTTGCGCACGCAGCACGCCCCCGCGGGCTCTTCCTTCGCATGCGGCATGCAGCTGGCCCGCGCGAGCTTGACCTTCCCCACGCAAGTTCTCCCTTTGAATGAAGCACGCAGCTTGCCCGCGTGAAGCCTGACTCTCCATTCGCGTGCATCTCATCCTTGGAAACTCGCCTCTCGCCCCCTGCGGGCTCAATGGCACAAAGCCATAAATCCTCGCCTCTCACAGCTTACTCCTCCCCTTTGCACGCTCGGCCCTCGCCCTTGGAGCTCGCCCCTCGCCGCCCGCACGCATAACAGCTCGCATTCATGAGCTACAGCACGCCCAACATCCGCCCGAGGATGCTACTCGCCATGCATGCATAGGCAGCTCGCCCTCGCGAGCTTGTTACGCATGCTGCTCGCCATGCATGCGTAGGCAGCTCGGCCTTGCGAGCTTGCTACGCATGCTGCTCGCCCATGCATGCGTAGACTCTTCTCTCTCTGTCTCAGTGTTGGTCTGCGTCAGTGTCTGTAGCCTTCATTGACGTTGCTCTCATTTGGGTTTGTTTGTGAACAGTCACTGATCATTTGGGTTTGTTTGTGAGCTGTCACTGAAAATTTTCAAAGTGTTCCAGGCTCTGCAGGGACATGCAACACGTGCTTTAGCTAATATCTGTTATAGGAGCACATGCCTATGCTCTTATGGTCTTGGAGCTAAATTCAGTTGTTGATGAGGAACCTTTTGATGCAACAAAGATAAAGGATATACTAGTTATGTTACTGAAGCCTCGTGATAATAAACTGGTTCAAGAGCGTGTACTTGAGGCTCTCTCTGACAAGCTAACCAAATATACTTCCAATCCGCAGAATGGTGAATTCTATTTGCTTGGGTCGCTTACACTGCTTGCCTTCAAGAATAACTAAATCGCCCCTGCGTCGACCCTTTAGTCGACTTGGGCCTGGGGGAACTACTGTTATGGCCACAACAAAATTGAGCCTCAATTATTTTTAATTCAGTAAGCCCATTACTGAAGCCCACTTATTTGGACCCATTATCTAGGTCTCATAATGACCCAGCCTCAATTATTTCTAATACAGTAAGCTCATTACTGAAGCCCACTATTTAGGCCCATTATCTGGGTCTCACAATGACCCATCCTGATTCAATTATTTCTAATACAGTAAGCCCATTACTGTAGTCCATTATTTGGGTCCCACAATGACCCATCCGGACTCCTATATAAACCCTCCGAATTATTACTCAAGGTATGCACACTTTTCTGAACTTATTCTCTCTCTAAATTTCCTTTGCTTTTGAGAGCTTCTCTCTCTAGGAAATTCTCCCAGAAAATTTCGGAGTGCCGGAAACTGACTTGAGCGTCGGAGGGTCTTCGCCGGCACCACCGCCGGCACCCCTGACTGTTTTTCTTTGCTCACAGGACTGGACCTGACGTACGACTCGAGCTCCGACCCGCTTCCTGGCCGTCCGAAAACCGTGCATCAACATCACATATACCCAAAGACTCTTACTTATAAGCCCAGAACCCAGGCCCAACCCTACAGAATAAATATTTTAAATTTAAAATTATATTTATAATATTAATTATATATCAAAATTGGAATAGGCATGAGGCCAACCTAGGACAACCCTTCTCACTACAGAGGGCTCAACTAGCAACCACCATGCTACAAGGGCTTTACCGGTAGAGGTGCTAGAAAAAATATTATTATCAAAAAAAAAAAAAGCATCTAAGCTGGGCAAGCCTGGTAATTACAAAACCCAGCCCCGGCCTAGATTTCGCCACTGCTATATGTAAGAGTTTGTCATTTGTGGCATATGTTATGTATCTAATAATTTTTAATTTGCCTAATAATCTCCCCATAAAATTAATAACAGTAAATCATTTATGATAAGGGCTTCTATAGGCTTCCAAAGATTTTCATTTATGAAAATTTAGTTCCTGTAAAAGCACAAAATCATCTTCTGAGAAAAGTACTTTCCTTTGAACAAAACGAGTGTGTAGATTAAGAATTGAAATAACTACACCCTTGTACTTCTACAAATTTATATTGCATTAAAGGTCGGTCCTTAGAATTAATTTAAATACAATTTCAAACATTCACTAGGCATATTTGATGCCAAAATTTGTTTACCAATGTATCCCCATATCTTTGTGATATAAAACTAATTAATTGAAGACAAGTTTAGTCTAAAGTACTCCTTACAAGAAATAGAAAATTTTCAATAGAATGTCAAAAGTGGTCCCAAAATTGCAACAATGTCTAAGCATGTAACTTGATGACTATTATACCATAGCTCTTGGAAAATTGGTTAGTAGATGGGTATCACAAGGCCATGTTATACTTTGGTAGCTAGTAATTATTTAAAAATTAAGAAAAAAACTTATCAATTTTTCATTCAACGATGTAATCTTTAAAAAAGTAAAAGCTTAAAGATTGTTTTTAGTTTAATTTATTATAATTAAATAATGCATCATACATTAACTAAAACAAAGTTTAAGCATGTTGGTGTCAATCTAACATGAGGCAAATTCATGTATGTGCACTGCATGTGATCAAATTTTATTTTGTCAACTTGTAATAAAAAAATGTATTATTCTTTTTCCTAATGTATTTATGAAATATTTATTTTAGAAAAAAGAATTGATTGATGTGATTTTTGGAAGGTTTTATCTTGATTATGAATAAGATATATGATTGAGATATTTTTTATAACCATTTATCTTGACTGATTGATTATTTTAATTGTTGCAACCAAAGTCCCACATTGGCTGGATATGGAGAGGATCATGGGCATATAAGTATGGACAATATCTCCATTGGTATGAGGCCTGTAGGGTAGAATTCAAAAGCAAATCTATAAATGCTTAGGCCCAAAGTGGACAATGTCATACCAATGTGGAGTTTTATATAATCTATAGTCTCAACAAATGGTATTAGAGCCTAGACCTAGACTTAGCTAGGAGAATATATGGAGAAATTCTTAGAGTATCGAACAAAGATTGGTGGGCCAGTTTTATGCCAAACTAAAGTGGTAGGCTTTGGGCTTTAGTTAAAGCTCACGATTGGGTCCACGGCTAGGCTTTATTGGACTAGGCGGTGTGCTCTGGATGCTTCATGGACGTGTCTTGATCCCAACACGATGAAGAGGGGTTGACCTGGATAGAGTAGCTCTCGAGGTAACGGAACTCGATGGAGCAAATTGATGGATAGTTGTTTGACGGGAGGCTCGAAAAAATATCACAATGATGTGGTCCTTTGTTCGAGGGGAGGATTGTTGGGAGTGCGACCAAAGTCTTACATTAGCTAGATATGGAGAGGATCATGAGCATATAAGTATGGACAAGATCTCCATTAGTATGAGACCTTTTGGGTAGAATCTAAAAGCAAATCCATGAGGGATTAGGCCCAAAGTGGACAATATCATACCAATGTAGAGTTTTATATGGTCCATAGTCTCAATAAGTGTTCTGAATACCGTTTATGACTGTTTGGGGATCTTTGCTGGTCAAAAGTTCTTAGCAAGGTAGGTGTTCGATAAAAGTCCTGTCTCGTAGTTGCACCATTGACACATCCAAAAATAGGATTATCTCCCAAGTATAGTACTGTCGAAGTAATAAGCCCGGTAAGACCGGGGTCAATCCACGAGGAAGGGGATTTAGCGGTACAAACTAAAAGATGAGCAAATATGATATCAATAATTCAAATAATTAACAATATTATATTAACAAATAAACGAAAGATGGTAGGTGGTACTACTGACTATTCAAATGTAAAACAAAAATAAAAGGTGGTAAAACCATCCATGGGAATAGGAGGTAAAACCTATCATAGCAAATGAAAGAACAATTTCATAAGCAATAAAGAAGAATAATTAAAGTACAAAGGTAAGATAAATTTAACACAATGAAAATGAAGGCTAAGGTTAGGGGATCCGCCGTTGATATATCAAATAAGGATACATAACCCAATTATGACTCAATTGGAATCCACACATGAAGGAGGTTCCAATCGGAAGAAATGTCATTTAAGCCCATTTTAGTCATATGAATTATATTTGTTTCGTTACCAATATTTATACCACCTCTTGTAAATGGGTTCAAGCCTCCAATGTGCCAATCACCATATGTCTATAACAAATCAAGGTTTCTAACTAGACTTGTGTCAGTGAGGAAGAATCATACGATATCTAGAAATGATCCAAGCATTTGATGTGCCAATGATTGTCTACAATGAATCCATACCTCCACTTTACGAGTGATCAAAATTGATTAGATAAATAAATATAAGTCATATAAAATAAATAACGAAAGATTATGATTATGAAGCACATGTTAAGGATTAGAAAATCCTTATTCTCATATCAAGGGTTTCATCTTTTCACCTTACCAAGATAGAATTTAGCAACACATTAAGCAAGAAAGAAAATAAATTGCAAAAAGAAAATTTATTAATAACATTAAGAGAACAAAACACAAGAGAGAAAAACACAATAAGAGATCCCAGCCAAAGCCAAGATCCCCTAATGGGTCACAAGGCACCTCTATTTATAGATACATTCAGCGGTAAACTTGTTCAATTACAAAGGGACAATTGTAAAATATCTTGTTGACAATTTGTATTATCATGTGTACGACTTTGACCACCGATTTCAACACCGAATTATTTAGAATTTTGATCACATGTCTTCATGAAAGTTGTAGACATTTCTCTCAACCTTTTAGAACATCTCGATTCATATAATTTGGTTACGTATATCAAGAGATATGGTCAAAATGCAGAGGGATGGTTAGGTTGGGCTGAAACTGCAGATGGGTTCACTTCAAGCCCATTTTTGGTCCACTAAAAGCCCAAATTTCAAGATGCTTATGAAATACGATCTTGTAGATAATTTAATCAGCTTTCCAACAAATCAAGATTTGCACCATTCTGATCTATAAATAGAAAGTTATCCCTATGTTATCGAACCTGTAACAAAAACCAAAATTAAGATGAAGTTAATTCAAAAGATGCAAAGACTATAAATATGCTTAAATTGAGAAATTTAATGACACTATTAATACAATGTGATGAATTAAGCTCTTATTAAACATACATATTTAAGTGTTCATCACATCCTCCAACCATCTTATTATTAGTCCCTAGCAATTAAAGCGTTATTATTTAGAAGTGATTTATAGAATTTTACATCCAAGGTGGTCATTATTATACTCTCCTTGATTCTATCCAAATAAACAAACTATCAACCAATGTTTTTTCCTCTTTTTCTTTTATTTTTAAAAGACTCATGTAGGGGTCGGGTCGGGTTTTGCCCAACCCGACTCAACCCGATGCACATCGGGTTCAAGATTTTATGCCCCACAGTCGGGTTTTCCAAATGATTAAACTGATGACCAACCCGCCACTTGGGTGGGGTCGGGTTGATCGAGTTGCACATAACCCATTTTCATTTTCTTGTTTCAATATATGTTACTAGTGTTTATATTAGGCCCATGAATGGTTAAAAGACCATTTTATGTACAAAATTAGGCCCATTTTCATAAACTTTATTCCTTAAAGTGTTTTAGGCCTTAAAAAATAAGTGATAAAGACAATGATTTAGACTATATAAATGAAAAATGTGACAAACCAGCAACCTTATAGACTTAAATTGAGATTAACTCACCATAATATGTTATTAAACAAAATGATCAACATTAAGTTTCGGATATGATATCCAATAAAAAGTATGCCTTAAAAATTGTCCCAAATATCCAGAAAAAATAACTTAATTAATCCTATTCTTGGGCCTACATTCTCCGAATGCAATAAGCAAGACTACATTCTCATAGAGTCAGTAAGACAACATAATCAATTGCAGTAACAATTAGAATTGAGAATATTAATGTATGTAGCACCGAATTATCAATCCACATGCGCAACAATATCATGTGCAATCAGTAACCAAAGATTAGAGCGCAGGTTTCATAAGAGAAACTGATCAGAGCATCGTACATAAGCATGAAAGTGCCAAACCATTTCATATATATCCACCAGTATATATTATCAGTGTATGTATATATGTAAATAATCTCATCAATCATCATCCGTATATATTCTCAATAACTGCATACCAATTCTTAATTTTTCTTAGAGATTCATGATAAAGTATTGTAAGCAATCAGAGCACAACGACTATGCATGAACATTAACATACCTCTGATAGGTCAATCGTTTGCGGCAGTGGGTAAACAAGGTTTCACCAGAGTGGATGTGGCTGACGGGATCATACTTGAAAAATTATAAACCAGAACTGATGAGTCCCTGGAAATCCATACATTAGTAATCTAATATGCAGAAAACCAATCACTTACATTAGCCATATTAAACAGTTTCACAACAGAAAGTGGACATCCTGGATGAATGCAGGGTATTATAATTACAAAGTATAAAGCATGCTACACAGATTCGGAACATTTAAAGCATGATAAATAATTGGAAGCAGAAAACATGATTAACTCGTCTCATTAATGTTCGGATTTTCAATTATATGCATAAGTCATAAAATTAGAAATCAAAGAGTATGTATTTGCTAAAAAGACCGAATTATAGTTGATATATGCATCCAAGTGGCAGGGCAAGCAAAAATTAAAGCTAACGGTGAAAATCCAAAGCACCAACTAAAATTAAACATACCTCACGATTGATATTTGATAATTGATACACTTGAAGCCCCTCAAAGATTCTCATATGTTAACCAAACAAAAAAATCACATCAGTTAGAAATTATAGAATCGTAGAGTTGAAAGTAGAAGAGAGAAATGAGAAAAACATCACACTTATGACTCACCATGAGCAATAAAGATGATGACCAGTGGAGGACCAATTGTGGAGATAGCCATGAAAGGAGAGGGTAACAACCTATGAGTGTGACCTGCGACAAAGACAGAGGCAGCCCAAACGATTGAATTTCACAGTGATAGAGGCTTGAAAGATGCCAGATGATATCAGACTTGAGGCAAAGGCGTTGGCTGTTGATCGTGGATGGGAGATGCTGCGTCACATGGTGGAGTTGAGGAGGAGTATGGAGTTAATCGGTTCGGAGAGATGGGGCTGAAAACATGAAAAAGGAATTAGGGGTTGTTTTCAATCGTCAATTAGGGGTCTCCATTTTCCAAAAGGTATAATTTATGTGAGTGATCTAGTGTGGCAACATCCATCATAAAACACTGATTTATCCAATTATATGTTGCCACGTGTCAAATTCGGTTTTTTTGAATTTTATTGTAATCAGGTCGGGTTTTTTCAGGTTAGATTATTTAAACCCGAATACAACCCGATATGAAGGAAACCCGGATGCTAAACCCGATTTTGGGTTATTGTATGCACAAACCCGATGACAACTCGACCAACCCGACATAACCCCATCAGGTCAGATAATTTTGCACACCCCTAGACTCATGTGCCCTTCAGTCAAGATATTAACAAACCTTCTTTTTGTGCTTAGTCAACACATGACTATGGAACTTATTAGAAAGAAGCCATATTGGTTCTAATATTTGTTAAGGCTAACATCCTTATGTAGGGGACATTCATTCATCATTATATATATATATATATATATATATATATATATATATATATATATATATACATCTTTAACCCATGTAGCGAGCCTGAGGCTAATGAGTCTTAGACCAATTGCCCTTAGGGAATTAGGTGTTAAGATACCCCTACGAGCTTAATGACTCGAGTTGTCGATACTTTATTTTTGCTTATAAACTTATGTATAGTGCAATGTTCAATCCCCTTAAGCATTCTCCTTAATCCATGTAATGAACATTGGGCCAATAGCTCCTAAACCAGTTGGTCTTAGGCTATTAGGTGATAAGGCACCTTTTGGGCTTAATTGCTTGAATTGAGAAGGCTACGAGACCAAACTTATTCACAATTGCTTTTTTTTTTTTTGCTTTCACTTTCTTTTTCTTTTTTTCTTTTTTTTTTTAACTTTCACCTTCCTTTTGTTGTTATCCTAAACAAAACAAAAGAACTCAAATATTACAACATTCAATTTCGCAACCCACAATCATGCAGCAAGGTATGTGTGTGTGAATAAGGTATCCTCGTTATAAAATTCAAAAATCAAAACTAAATAATGTCAAGTTAGCTAAAATGAGTATTCAAAAGTGCAAAATCAAAACAAAATTAAAAATTGGTTAGAGTGTGTTTCAAGAGTTCCAAATGGCCTTCTTTACTCTGTCATTCCTGACCCAGAATGCATCTCAAGAAGGATTGAACTCCTTACACTGTACTCTGAATCTAATTACTAACTCATTTTTTTTTGTGTTTTTTGTTTTAAATTGCAAAAAGAAAATTTAAGACACGCTAATGTCTACTATCCTTCCCCACGCCCCCACCTCCCACACCGCGCCCCCCGCCCCCCCCCCCCAAACAAATGAAACATTGTCCTCAATGTTTAAATGTAGAGAGATAAAATATATGAGACATTACCTAAAGCTTCAGTTATTCATAAGAGACGACCTGAAAGACACGTAAAATAAAATGCTATAAACAAAATAAAAGATAAGAAAAATGACAAACTGATATTCAGATCCAATTTGCACTTTTTGTTTTGTCCCCTTGACCAATTAATTTGAGTTATAGCTGGGTCAAGTTCATACTCGACTGCTTGTAATTTGTCAAGTAATTCACTAGCAGTAGTGGCAGAAACAAGGATCTATCGCAACAAAACATATCATAAGATCAAAGAAATTTTTAACATTCAACAAACCTACGAGTTTGGTGGAGATTTAGTTGGGCCCAAAAGGCAATTTCAAAAATTCCTTCGAGAGTACCAAAGCCACCTAGTAAAGCAATAAAGGCATCCGAATTAATAAGCATATATGTCATGCATTCATGCATAGAGGAGACTTGTAACTCCTTCCCAACCATTTTTTCAATGATGCTTTCTGCAGCCAAAGATTTAGGAATAACACCTAAAACTTGACTACCTCCTATGAGTGCAGTTGTTGCCATTGACCTGAGGCTACCTCTCCCATAAACCATATGAATCTTTCTTTCAGCTGACAGCATACCAAGATAATTTGCTACTACTATACTCTTCACTTTTTCCAGGTCGAGATCCACATAATACACATATCTTTTGGATTCGACGTTTTGAGGTTCCCTCCATGTCTATGCAACTTTCTAACATGTGTGAAGTGAAGAACAAGAGATGTCATGTTTATGGAGTGCAAAAAGGTATTTGAATGATGACATCTATATAGGTAGCTCGACTGTTAGTTGAAAAAGTTTGACAATAAAGCATAGAATTAAAAAAAATGACAGAAATAAGACACCATAAATGCATGAGTCAACCGAAAGATAGAGATATTAATTCAAAAGTGATAGCTATAAGGCATAAAAATTCAAAAATGATAGCACACATGCATATGTACAGGTAGTTGTGACTATGGCTCACATCTTCCTCTAGTTTTACGTCAAAAAATGGCTTAAACACCTTCTATGAGTTAGGATATGCTTCCCATCCAGTTTTCTTAAAAACTGACAAACATGGTCGTTTTGAGTTAGATTCCCAAGACTATAACGTTCCTACTCTTCTTGAAATTGTGTCCATAATTTCAAAATTTCACGCTGCACAATTCCACAAGAATGTGTCTCAAGAGTCAATTGGATATTATCCGAAGACTCTCTACTCAGTCCATTCTTGATGAATTGTAGCTTATCCTCTCGGTTGTTAGACAAATATCCCAAGGAGCGGCCACGCTGGTTACAAGTACATCTTGCACATTTGTGATAAATTTTTAGCCTTTTCACTCTTTGCTTTTTGGTGTAAGAGCTTTTTCCTAGACCTGGCATGTGAGAAACAAGATCATTTGAAAATTCACAAGAAAATCGAACCTTAGCTTCAATTAAACATCCTAAATCAGCAAGAATACACTTGTGCATCAACATCATTAGTCTTTTGGAGCAAGCTTTGTAAATTTTAAGCAAATCATTTTGAGGAAGAGAGGAAAAATGTGTGTGCAGATTCGCGAGAATGGTATCTATGTGAAGAAAATGAGAGAGAAGAAAAGAAAATGAATGCAAGGTGAGCAACAGTTTTTAGGGAATTGAAAAACCGACTTTAAAAGTCACGGAGTGCCATATCCGTCACTTGACTGAGAAAAATCAATCCTTAAAAAGGATCCACTAAAGCAATGGACTCTCCATTTTGATCAAAATTTTCAAAGAATGGTTTTAACCGTTGTCCATTAACTTTAAAAATATTACTATTCTTTAGATTTTCAATTTCAACTGCTCCATGAGAGAACATTTTTAACAATGAAAGGCCCAGCCCAATGAGATCGAAGTTTACCAAGAAACAAATACAATCTTAAATCATACAAAAGAACTTTCTGGGAAGGTTGAAAAGATTTTTGAACAATGGATTTGTCATAAAAAACCTTAATTTTTTCTTTGTAGATTTTAGAATTTTCATAAGCGTCATTCCTGATTTCTTCAAGTTCACTCAATTGGAGTTTATGTAACTTGCAAGCGTCATCTAAATTTGTGTAATGTTTTAATGGCCCAATAAGCTTTTATGCTCAATTTCCACAGGCAAGTGACAAGGTTTTCCATAAACTAATCTATAAGGAGACATTCCCAATAATGTTTTGAAAGCAGTTCGGTAAGCCCAAAGTGCATCATTAAGTCTTAATGACCAATCTTTACAGTTTGGGTTAACCATTTTTTCTAAGATATGTTTTATCTCTCTATTAGTTAATTTAACTTGTCCACTTGTTTGCGGGTGATAAGGTGTAGAAACTTTATGGGTTATTCCATATTTCTTCATTGGAGTTTCAAATGGTTTGTTACAAAAATGTGTACTCCTATCACTAATAATGGCTTGAGGAATTCCAAATCTACACAAGATATTCTCTTTCAAGAATTGATAACTGTTTTGTGATCATTGTTTCGACATGGAATTGCCTCGACCCATTTTGAAACATAGTCTATTGTAACAAGAATGTACACAAAACCAAATGATGGTGGAAAAGGTCCCATAAAATCAATACCCCAACACTCAAAGATTTCAACAACAAGAATGGGATTCAAAGGCATCATGTTTCATTTTCAAATAGATCCCAATTTTTGACAATTTTCACAAGTTTTGCAAAGTGCATATGCATCTTTAAATAAGTTGGACCAATAAAATCCATATTGCAAAATTTTAGTAGCTGTTTTTTTAGATGAAAAGTGTCCTCCACATGCTTCAGAATGACAAAAATTAATAACACTACTTACCTCATTATCGGGTATGCATCTTCTAATTATTTGGTCCGAACAATATTTGAATAGATATAGATCATCCCAATAAAAATTTTTCACCTCGGTTAAAAACTTCCTTTTGTCTTGAGCATTCCAATGAGGTGGCATTTCTCCTATTGCAAGAAAATTTACAATGTTAGCAAACCAAGGTATTGCAGCGATAGAGAATAAAAATTCATTACGAAAAGGGTCATTGATAGGTGAAGTTTCAATTAATGTTTCTGTCATTAATCGTGACAGATGATCTACAACGACATTTTTGGCTCCTTTCTTATACTTTATTTTGATGTTTAATTCTTGGAGAAATAAGATCCACCGTATCAATCTAGGTTGTGCATCCTGTTTAGACATTAAATATCTCACAGCTGCATGGTCGGTGTAAACAATTGTTGGAGAACCAATTAAATAAGTTCAAAATTTGTCCAATGCAAATACTACTGTAAGTAGTTCTTTTTCAGTTGTTGTGTAATTCATTTGTGCATCATTTAAAGTTTTGCTTGCATAGTATATCACATAAGGCTTACCTTTTTTTCTTTGTCCTAAGCCAGCACCAACAGCATAGTCACATGCATCACACATCAATTGAAAAGGCAAGGACCAATCAGGAGATTACATAATTAGAGCAGTTGTTAAAAGTCTAATTAACTTATCAAAGGCATTTTGACATTTTTGGGTCCATTCAAAAGAAGTGTCTTTTATTAAGAGGTTACAAAGAGGTTTAGCTGTAGCACTGAAATTTCTTATGAACCTCCTATAAAATCCGGCATGCCCTAAGAATGAACGGACATCTTTAACTGTTTTTGGTAGAGGCAAATGGGAAATTAATTCCACTTTTGCTTTGTCCACTTCAATTCCCTTGGAAGACACCACATGACCTAAGATAATTCCCGAAGTAACCAGATAATGACATTTTTCCTAATTCAAGATAAGACCTTTTTCTTCACACATTTTTAGGACCTTTTCAAGTTTTCAAGACAATTATCAAAAGAATTTTCAAAGACAGTTAAATCATCCATGAAAACTTCTAAACAATGCTCAATATGTCACTGAAAATGCTCAACATGCATCTTTGAAAAGTAGCTGGGGCATTACAAAGTCCAAAAGGCATCTTCTAAAATGCAAACGAGCCGAAGAGGCACGTGAATGTGGTCTTTTCTAAGTCTTCAAGTGCAATAAGAATTTGATAATATCCTAAGTATCCATCGAGAAAGCAGTAGCAGGAGTGCCCTGCTACTCTTTCTAAAATTTGGTCAAGTAATGGTAAGGGAAAATGGTCTTTTCTAGTGACAGCATTTAATTTTCTATAATCAATGCACATCCTCCAACTAGATGAGACTCGAGTTGGTAATGATTCACCCTTTTCATTTTTGACTACTGTAATGCCAGATTTCTTAGGTACTACTTGTGTAGGGCTTACCCACTTACTATCAGAAGGTATATAATTACCACATCAAGTAGTTTGAGAACTTCAACCCTAATGATCTCTTTCATATGGGGATTTAATCTCCTTTGAGGTTGTTGGGATGTTTTGGCATTTTCTTTTAAATGTATTCGATGTGTACAAATCAAAGGGTTAATGCCTTTTATTTCCTTTAAGGTCCACCCAATTGCATTTTTATGCTTTTTAAGCACTTCTATCAACTTACCTTATTGCTCGCTTGTGAGAAATGAAGAAATTACCACCGGATATGTTTGATTCTCCCTAAGATATGCGTATTTTAGTCCTTCAGGTAAGGGCTTTAGTTCTAATTTGGAAGCTTTCTCTTCCTTGCTTTCATTCATTTGCCCCAATTATTCGAATCACGGTTTTGAGCTTTTTTTCTTCACTTGTGCACAATCCAGTAAAGAACATATATTAGAAAGATCAGCCTCTAGTTCCATACTTGATTCTAATGAATTGACTAAATAGGTTTCCAAAAGGTCAGAAGAACTCCCTTTTTGGAGGTGGTCCTCCACAATAGTTTCAATGATATTGGCCTCCTCAATTTCATCATCGTCTTTATATGGTTGTTTGCACATATTAAAAACGTTAAGTTCCAATGTCATGTTCCCGAATGATAGCTTCATGACTCTATTCCTGCAATTAATCAAAGCATTAGAGGTAGCTAAAAATGGATGCCCTAAAATAATAGGAATTGAATTGCATACTTCCACTGGTTGTGTGTCCAAGACGATAAAATCCACTGGATAAATGAATATATCAACTTGAACTAGCACATCTTCTACTACTTCTCTTGGCACTCTAATTGAGTTATTAGCAAGCAAAAGAGTCACAGAAGTTGGTTTTAACTCACCCAGATTGAGTTTCTAAAAAAACCGAGTATGCAAGCAAAATTCACGCTAGCACTAAGATCAAGTAAAGCTTGTTCAATTTTATGGTCTCCAATAACACAAGAAATTGTAGAACATCCTGGATCCTCATATTTCACTGTATTATTGTTTTGAAGAATAGCACTTACTTGCTTGGCTAGAAAGGCCTTCTTTTTCACATTCAATTTTCTTTTCACAGTGCACAAATCTTTCAAAAATTTTGCATAAAAAGGTACCTGTTTGATCATATCTAGCAACTAAATATTGACCTTCACCTGTTTGAAAATTTCAAAAATTTTAAAATTGTGAGCTGGGTTCTTTTGTGTGGCTAATGCTTGAGGAAATGGAGGCACAGGTGGGAATTTTGTTTCTTCCTTGCTAAGTGTTGGTTTGGTAACCTCTTCCTTACCCTCAGAGATGGATTCATCTTCTTTCTCGTAAGGTTTAGGAATTTGTTTTTCAACAACCTTACCATTGCGAAGGATCATGACTGATTTGGCTTGGTCTATATAATGGTTACTTGAACTCCTTGCATTTGAGTTAGATTGATCTTTGGGGTTTTGCAATGTTTGAGAAGGAAACTTTCCTTTTTCTTGGATGATAAATGTAAATGCAAATTTTGGAAGAGTGTCTAACAAATTTGCTAATGTTTGAGCAGTTTGACTATTGAAAGTCTCTTGCTTTGTAATGAATGAATGCAATGTCTCTTCAAGGTCATTCCCAGGCGGAGAAGCATATGCATGGTCATGAGAATTTTGACAATTTTGATGTGTTTGAAAAGAGACTTGTGAAGATTGTGCATGATTGCCACTTTTTTAACTAAAATTCTGTGATTTCTTCAACCAGGATTTGTAGGTTTGTGAGTATGAATTGTGATTTGACCTTTTGAAAGTGTTCAAAGCATTGGCTTGTTCATGGAGACATTCCCTAAAGGCAGGCAAAGTTGGGCACTCATCAATAAGATGGTCATTATATTTACAAATGCGACAGACAATTTCTCGAATAGAATTCAATTGACCACTCTTTTCCATTTCTAAAGCCTCGACTTTTCTAGCTAGGGATGCATATTTGGCTTGAAGGTTATGGTCTTCCCTAAGGTTGTAAATGGCTCTATTGGATGTCGAGGTTGGGGCTTTGCTTGGTACCTCATAGGTGTCAGCAGTGTCTCAATTTTGGGCTTTGTCTGCTAATGAATCTAGGTAGTCAATTGCTTCCTTAGGGTCTTTATCTCCAAATTGTCCGTTACATATTAGCTCCACTAGTCGCTTATCTTGAGGTGTTAACCCTTTATAAAAGTGTGTAACTATTCTCCAAGTTTCAAAACCATGGTGAGAACAGGTATTAAGTAATTCTTTATACGTTTCCCAACATTGGTAAATGAGGTTTCTCCTTTTTTTTGAGTGAAAGTGGTGATTTGTCTTTTAAGAGAATTTGTTCTGTGGGTAGGAAATTTTTTTTTTCAAAAATTGTTATTTCATCTCATCCCATGAACTGATGGAACTTGACCTTAAATTTTGTAGCCATGTTCTAGCTTCCTCTTTCAAAGAAAAAGGAAAAAGCTTTAATCTAATAGTGTTTATGCTACAATTTGGGTCACTTTGCACACCTCTTCAAAGATTTTTAAGTGCGAATATGGATTCTTCATATCAAGGCCATGAAAGATGGGTGAAAGTTGAACGTAACTTGGTTTCAAATTGAAATGGATTGCATTGGGAGGAGAAATTACACAAGATGGCGCACTTGTCCTTACCGGATTCATGTAATCTTTGAGGGTTCTTGGTTGGTTTTCGTCATTTTGTTACAAACGATTGTCCCCTTCATCTGTGAGCCTTTCCACTTGATTGTCGGCCATGTTTTCTAAGGAAGATGATGTTTTCCTAACAAGTCTACCACTAGATGCGCGTGACCAAATTTTCATGCAAATTTGAAACAGAAAAGAAAATAAAAGATGAACACATGACAAAGAAAAAATTAAGATCTAAAATGAGAAAAGAGAATACTTACAATTTTGCATGCCAAATTTTACCTTCCTCGACAACGGTGCCAAAAACTTCACAAATCCAAAAATAGGATTATCGCCCAAGTATAGGAGTATCAAAGTAACAAACTCGGTAAGACCGGGGTCAATCCACGAGCAAGGGGATTTAGCGGTACAAACTAAAAGATGAGTGAATATGATAGGAATAATTTAAATAATTAACAAGATGATATTAACAAATAAAAGTAAAGATGGTAAGCGGTACTACCGACCATTCAAATGTAAAACAAAAATAAAATGTGGTAAAACCATCCGTGGGAATAGGAGGTAAAACCTACCATAGCAAATGAAAGAACAATTTCATAAGTAATAAATAAGAATAATTAAAGTACAAAAGCAAGATACATTTAACACAATGACAATGAAGGCTAAGGTTAGGGGATCCGCCCTTGATATATCAAATAAGGATACATAATACAATTATAACTCATTTGGAATCCACACATCAAGGAGGTTCCAATTGGAAGATATGTCATTTAAGTATATTTTAGTCATATGAATTATATTTGTTTTGTTACTAATATTTATACCACTTCTTGTAAATGGGTTCAAGCATCCAATGTGCTAATCACGATATGTCTACAACAAATCAAGGTTCCTAAGTAGACTTGTGTCGGTGAGGAAGAGCCATACGACATCTAGAAAGGATCCAAGCATTTGATGTGCCAAGGATTGTCTATAATGGATCAAGACCTCCACTTTACGAGTGATGTCAAGACTGATTAGAGAAATAAATATAAATCATATAAAATAAATAACGAAAGATTATGATTATAATGCATATGTCAAGGGTTAGAAAATCTTTATTCTCATATCAAGGGTTTCACCTTTTCACCTTAGCAAGATAGAATTTAGCTAGACATTTTTTTTTTTGAAAAAGTTACTTAGTAATATAGATCTAAAAAATTATAATGTACAAAATCCGAGGGGCATACCCAAAGAATTACAACTAGGACGTAAAGTCCAACAAAAAGTTCAAGATAAAAAATAAAGGCCACAAGCGGCAAAAACAAAGTAAAGACCTCAAACGGCCTTAACAACATGAAATAAAGGCCACAGGCGGCCTGAACAAAGCAAGATTTTCAATGACCATAAATGACCTAACAATAAAAGGAAAACAAATAAAAATGATCACAATGGTGCAAACATAAAGAAATAGAAAAAAAAAGTATGATTAAGTAAAGCCTTAACCCTACTTATTCTTCTTCTTTTTACCTTTCTTTACTAAAGCCTTTTGTTGTCCACAAAGAAAACGGCAGGCCATGCAAACAGACCCAAACTGGGTACAATGCAGTATCAGTAAGATCAAGATTCAAATGCGGTTGCCATGGTTCTAAATAAATATATTTACCTCCAAACAACCAAGGACCGCGATCAATCATTGCATGAACCTCATCCTCAGTTCAAAAACGGAAGACGAGATATCCATTAACTGTGGAACGCACGTCCTGTAGACCGCTCGCTTTCTAAGCACGTATCGCCATAGAGCGTGCAGCATGAAAGGACATCGAAAATCCTGAAAAGAAGCCAAAGAGACATCTACGCCATTCGGCCACATTCTCGTCAACGATTTCATCCGGGATCTCAAGGACTGTTCCTTGTTTCTTAGGGGAAACCAGATACAATTTGCAACGGGTGCTCGAATCAGTGATCTTAATTTTGTCAGCCCAAGAACCAGCAGTTGACTTGGGTGGATCCATCACCAGAATCACAAATCAACACAATGAAAACCTCATAAAAAGAGATGGAAAACGAAAGCAAACCAGGCACCAAAGACGGGCTTGCGAAGTCGTCGTCGCCTCTTTAAATCGATAATCCGAGAGGAATCAGGGCGGCGGCTGAGAAGCAAAGTTGCAGTGTTTAACCTGAGGAACAATCTGATCGGGTTCGTGAATAGCACTGATCGGATGAACAGTGATCCCGACAATAGTTTCTGGTTGGCGGCAATGATGAATAGTGACTTTCGAAATTTTGAGGCTTCGGACGAGGGTGATGTGGGCCGAATCAGGCGGCGGTGAAGAAAGGAAAAGTGAAGATCTAAGCCCGATCTACCAGATTATGAGGGTGGTGAGATGTTACTCACCGGATTCCGATGAGCGACTACGATAAATAGTGATTTTCGAAACTTTGGGGCCGTGGATGGAGGTGTTGCAGGCTGAAACAGGCGGCGGTGCAGAAGGAAAAGTTGTAGAATGGGTTAAGATCAACACGATGGCGATAGAGGTGACGGTTCACTTGCTCGTCATCGGTGGATGAATAGTAAATCCGATCACGGTTTTGGGCGATTTTGAAAGCCGTCCGGCCAGATTCTGGAGAGGGGCAAGAAGGAAAGTTTCCTCAGGATATCCCGATCTACAACATATGTAAATTTGAGGGGTTGATTCGCCAAACGGCCGGAATAAACAGTGATTCCGGCGACCTATTTGAGAAAAAATCCCCCCCCACACCCCCCCCCCCTCCCCCCACCAAAACCCTAAACCCTTTAGCTAGACATTAAGCAATAAAGAAAATAAATTGCTAAAAGAAAACTTATTAATAACATTTAGAGAACAAAACACAAGAGAGGAAAACACAATAATAAGAGATCCCATCTAAAGCCAAGATGCCCTAATGGGTCACAAGGCACGTCTATTTATAGATACATTCAGGGGTAAACTTGTCAAATTACAAAGGGACAATTGTAAAATATCTTGTTGACAATTTGGATCATCGTGTGCACCGATTTTGGCCACCGATTTTGGCATCGAATTATTTAGAATTTTGATCACATGTTTGCATGAAAGTTGTAGACATTTCTCTCAGCTTTCTAAAACATCTTGATTCATACGATTTGGATACATATATCAAAAGATATGGTCAAAATACGGAGGCATGGTCAGGCTAGACTGAAACTGAAGATCGGTTCACTTCAAGCCCATTTTCGGTCTACTAAAAGTTCAAATTCCATGATGCTTGATACGATCTTGTAGAAAATTTAATTAGCTTTCCAACAAATCAAGATTTGCACCATTCTAATATATAAATAGAAAGTTATCCATATTTTACCAAACTTGTAACAAAAACAAAAATTAAGATGAAGTTAATTCAAAAGATGCAAAGACTACAAATATGCTTAAGTTAAGGAATTTAATGACACTATTAATACAATATGATGAATTAAGCTATTATTAAACATACATATTTAATGTTCATCAGCAGTACAAGAGACATTGAAAGAAATTCCTGTGATGGCTGCATCAACTAGCAAGTGTGAGATTGCGAAGTTTGATGGCAATGACTTTGCTATTTGGAGGATAAAGATGTTGGCTTTGTTAGGCAACTTAGGACTGGATGAGGCACTTGGGGGTGAAAGCAAGATACCAAAAAGCAACAAGGTTGAAAAGAGGAGCAATATCATGAAGAGGGCCTATAACATGTTAATTCTCTGTTTGAGCAACAAGGTGTTGAGGCACGTCTCTCTGATGAAAACTATGGCTAAGGTATGGTTAAAGCTTAAAAGCCTTTACATGACTAAAAATTTGTCAAGTAGATTTTACTTAAAGGCAAAATTCTTTACTTTTAAAATGGCTGAGGATAAGAACTTGCAAGACCACATTGACAAATTTAACAAACTGTGATTGGATCTAGAAAATATGCAAATAGAATATGGTGATGAGGATAAAGCTTTGGTGCTGTTACATTCTCTTCCAAAGTCATATGAGGCATTTATAGATATTTTGAAGCATGATAGGGAGACATTGGCACTTGATGATGTGAATGGTGTGTTGAATTTGAAAGATCTCCAAAGGAAGAATGAGTTGGGTGAACACTTAGGTGAAGGGCTACATGTTTGAGGTATGGAGTGACAAACATGATTATAAGGGCAAGTCACACTCAAAGCCGAAGTCAAAGGGAAAGAAAGCTATAAAATACTTCCACTGTCATGAGGAGAGGCATATTATGAGGCTTTGTCCCAAAAGAAAGAAGAGCAAAAAAGGTAAAGAAACTGAAAAAGGTGATGCTGCAATTGTAGAATATAGATATGAGAGTTCAAACGTGCTAGTAATGACTACGAAAAATTCATAGAAGCAATAGGTCTTGGATTTCAATTGTTCGTTTCATATGACGCCAAATAGAAGCTGGTTTGAATTTTGTGAGAAGATTGACAGTGGAAAAGTTTTTTGAGTGACAACAAAGCTTGTAGCATGGTAGGCATAGGGACAGTTCGGATAAAGACTCATGATGGCATGGAAAGAGTTTTGACGATTATGAGGCACATTCCAGAGCTGAAGAAAAACTTGATTTCACTTGGTATGCTTGATTCCATGGCTATAGTTATAAAGGGGAGAATGGCACCTTCAAAGTTACAAGAGGGGTCCTTGGTTGTAATGAAAGGTGTGAAGGAGAACGGCTTGTATATTTTCCAAGGCAACACTATAATTGGACAAGCGGGTATGGTATTGGGCATAGATGATAAAGCCTACTTATGGCATAAGTGCCTTAGCCATGTGAGTGAAAGAGAGCTTCAGGAGATACAAAATCAAGGATTGCTGTGTGGAGATAAGTTGGGGAAATTAGAGTTCTATGACCATTGCGTACTTGGCAAGTCTACGCAGGTAAAATTCACTTCCTTATCTTATATAACAAGTGAAACTCTCAATTATGTCCATTTTGATCAATGGGATCCATCTAAGCATGCAACTTTAGGTGGAGGTCGATATTTTATGTTCGTAATTGATGATTGCTCAAGAAAGGTATGGGTATACATCTTGAAGACCAAGGACGAGGTACTCCAAAAATTTAAACATTGGAAAAAGATGGTTGAAGTCCAAATAGATAGAAAAGTTTGAAATCTTATAATTGATAATGGTTTGGAGTTCTTAAATAAAGAGTTCAACCACTTTTCCAATAATGAGGGAGTGGTAAGGCACAAAACGGTATCCGGAACATCGCAGAAAAATAGCTTGGTTGAAAGGATGAATAGAATGCTTCTTAAGAGGGTAAGATGCACGTTGTTGAGTCTTGGGATGCCCAAGAAATTTTGGGGAGAAAAAGTAACACGGTAGTATCTTTAATCAATAGATGCCTGTCAGTAGCTATTGGTTTCAGGATGCCAGAATAAGTATGGAAAGGTTCACCTTCGAGTTATAGTCATTTAAGGGTGTTTGGTTGTGTGGCATACACACATATCAAACAAGGCAAGCTAAAGCCAAGGGCAAGGAAGTGCATGTTTATTGGTAATCTAAAAGATGTGAAGGGATACAGATTGTGGTGGCAAGAGTTGAATGTTTCAAAGTGTTTCACAAGCAGAAATGTCAAGCTGCGCTGCGTACAAGAGCAGGTTGGAGCTATTTAAAACCTCAGTCGATACCTAGTGATAATGCCATCGATACAAATAGTGTTGGGACTAAGGTGGAGCTCCATGAGGCTAAAGATTCCCGAAAGAAAGAGATAGGTGAAATAGTAGAACACGATGACATTGAGAAAGTCCTTGATGAGTCTGACGACTTGAAGAACTATCAACTAGCAAGAGATCGTGCTAGGACAACAGTACCACTGGTGAGCTATGGATACACCAATCTTATAGCTTTTGCATTGTTAATATCAAAAGAGATTGATGGTAATGAGCCTAGAAGCTATTGGGAAGCGATGGCTTGTAAAGATAGACGTCATTGGCAACAGGCAATAAGGGAGGAAATGGATTCTTTGAGTAAGAATCATACCTAGATCTTGGTTGATAACACTACTAGACAGAAGGTAGTAGGTTGTAAATGGTATTTAAAAGGAAGGAAGATGCTTGTGGGATTGAAAACCCTAGGTAAGAGGTTAGGCTAGTGGCAAAAGGATTCACACAAAATAAGGGCATTGATTTCAATGAGGTTTTCTCTTCTATCGTAAAACTCATGTCTATTAGAATACTATTGACTCAAGTAACTTAGTTTAATATGGAGTTAGAGCAAATGGATGTCAAAACCAGATTCGTTCATGGTAATTTGGAGGAGAGAATTGTGATGGGACACCCAGAGAGTTTCATGAAAGTAGTAAATGAAGACAAGGTGTGTTTGTTGAAGAAATCCTTTTATGGCCTTAAGTAGTCACCAAGACATTGGTATTTGAAGTTTGATGAGTTCATGATCAAACATGGGTATACTAAGAGCAAATATGATAGTTGCATTTGCTTTAAGTGGTTGAAAAATGGAGTTAGGATTTTCTTGTTGTTATCTATTGATGACATGTTGATTGCATCAACGAAAATGGAAGAAATTTGAAAACTGAAAATACAATTGAGCAAGGAATTTGAGATGAAAGATTTGGGTTGTGCTAAGAAGATTTTGGGGATGAATATCAGTAGAGATAGAGCTAGGGGCTTGTTATTTCTATCTTAAGGTGACCACCTTCTGAAAATGCTTGAGAAGTAGAACATGGCTGGTTCAAAGAAGGTGCAGATTCCTTTGGCAGCTTATTTTAATTTTTTTTTGACACAATCTCCTACTACGAATGAAAAGAAAGAGGAGATGGCCAAAATTTCTTATGCGAGTGTTGTTGGAAGTTTGATGTACTCCATGGTTTCTATAAGACCTGATTTGGCATACGCAACTAGTTTTGTGAACAAATATGGGTAGAAATCATTGGGAAGCTATCAAGTGGATATTGAAGTATCTCAAGGGTACTTCAAGCTATAGGTTAGTGTATGAGAAAAGCAAAGACATGGACAAGAAGATGATGGGTTATGTGGGTGCAAACTTTGTAGGTGATCTTGACAAGAGAAGGTCATCAACCGGTTACATGTTCACATTGTTTGGTTGCACCGTCAGTTGGAAAGCAAACTTGCAATCAGTTGTGGCTCTTTCGACAACTGATGCAGAATATATTACTACTATAGAGGCTGTAAAAGAAGCATTATGGCTGCAAGGGCTTGTTGGTGAGTTTGGTGTGAGACAAGACAAGGTAAAAGTGTTTTCTAATAACCAAAGTGTAATACATTTGACCGAAAATCAAATGTATCAAGAAAGAACCAAACACATAGACATCAAGCGGTATTTCATCAGAGATGACATTGCTAAAGCGAAGGTTTTAGTCGTTAAAATTCATACTGAAATGAATCCGATGGATATGATCACTAAGCCTGTTACTAGTCTCAAGTTCAACAGTTGTTTGAATTTGACACGAGTAATTTTTGGGCCATTTTAACTTGAAGATGGATGTGATTGGAATCTACTATGGTGGTTTATAGTATGGAAATACAAGCTTGATCAAAGGTGGAAATTTGTGAAGTATGTGGCTCAACTTGTGTAGTGCAGGCAAAGAAGTTTCCTAGACGCGTAGCCGGAGTAGCACCAGAACGCCAAAGGCGCATCAAATGTAGTGTCAAACATGCAAAGATAGCAACTTGGCACTGTAGCGCAAAGAGGGTTGCACAGGAATGCAACATTGGTGTAGGAGCACAATGTTCTTGCACAAGAGCACTGATTATTACAAGAAAAAAGTTAATATTTGACAGTTTTTAGCCGTCAAATATGATAATATTTGACGGTTATTACGTGTCATATATGTCACTGCCAAATATGATAATAGTGGACCGTTGGTCAAACAGTCAAATATTAACTATAACATATTTGACTCTTACGAAATAGTCAAATTTTATACCTTTGAAATTCAAAATTTTAACATTATTTGACGGTTTATGGAATAAATATTTGACATAAACCGTCAAATATGCCAAAAGTAACGGTCAAAATTTTTAAATTATTGTTAATAATATTTGACAGTAATCGTCAAATATTCTGAACGTAACGGTCGAAATTTTTACATATTTAATTGTTTTTAACCGTCAAGTATGTCAGCATAGAGTAATATTTGACTCCTTTTTTACAGACAAATATTGTTGTAAATAAAATTCTTGTTACTTGACCGTTTGGATACTGTCAAGTATGACAAAATTTTTACATATTTGATTGTTTTTAACCGTCAAGTATGTTAGCATAGAATAATATTTGACTCTTTTCCGACAGACAAATATTGTTGTAAATAAAATTCTTAATACTTGACCGTTTGGATACTGTCAAGTATGACAAAATTTTTTTGCTTATATTTGACTCTTTTTTGGCAGACAAATATTTGTGGTCATATTTGACTGTTTGTTAATGTCAAATATTACAAAATTTTTAACTCATATTTGACTGTTTATTAAATGATACTGTCAAATATCACATATTCGTTTAGCCCATATTTGACGGTTTATTATTGTCAAGTTTTTGGGAATGGTATTGAATATTACATATTCGTTTGGCCCATATTTGAACCGTCAAGTATGATATATATATATATATATATATATATATATTTTATAAATATTTTTCAAAAAAATTATTTATATTATATATTCTTTCTTGAAAACATAATACAAATAGAATTGGTTGAATGGTTAAAACACTATTATTGAACTCAATTCTATTAAAGAGGAAAAGGGTTTAAATCGCACTTGATGCATTTTAGTTAATAACTAAACTAACCTTGACACATATCATAACTTGTTGATAATTTAGTGGAAGTGAAGCTAAGTAAACAAATGAAAATAAGCAAGTTATTAAGGCATACGTACAATTGAGCACACATCATGACCAGTTGACAACAATTTAGTATGAGTGAAGCTAAGTAAACAAATGGAAATAAAAAAGTGATTAAGGAATTCAAAACAGTATAAAAGCTGGGACTTCATGACATGTAGTTCTGTTACCTATTTGTATATTCATTAATTTTGCTAAGAGGAAAATATAGAAGACAAAAATGGTCCTATATAACCCAAGCCGATATCTTGGACAATTCAAAACAGTATGAAATGTGAATGCTCATGGAAACAAAAAACACAACCCATGAGGAAGCCCAACAACTTACTTCCACAAAAATTTAGAGTCCTTTCTATTCTTAGTGGAGCTCACTATGATGGTTGGAATTTCACTTCTGGGAACAACAATAATCAATTCATGCTCCCTTGGTCTCGGCTTTGACTGCAAGTCACCCAAAAAGGTCAGAAAAAAAAAACAAAAGCATGGTGAAACAAAGTTGTTTTGCCTTCTACATAAAATAAACAATGAAGCAAAACAGCCAAAAAAATCACTAAGGATTACTTCATCCACTAGATTACAGTCACTAAGATCCAAGCTTCCTGAAGAAGAACACCGACCTGACAAAGAAGGCAACGTAAAAAATTAACTTATATCTATATGTTGTTAATTTGTTCGATAAGAAAGGAAAAAGTTGAAGTGAGATGACTCGAAAGAGAAAGTAGAAATGTGGACTAGTAGACCTAGTCAAGAACCCTATCCAGACAAAAAATATTTGGTACACGCCACATGATTGAATAGCTACACGGCAAATGATGCTTGTGACAAAGGCAGCCTTTGCCTTTGTCACTTGACAACAAAAGCACTTCGACTAAAAGTCAAAGTTGCTAAGGCCGAAGCCTAATATTAAATGCAAGTGCCTGGAATGCAACGTATGACATTTCTATTTGCAGAAGTAGTATTGTATGAATAAAATTGAGAAAAAATCAAGAGATTTTTCAAGAGGCCCAAAATCAGTGACAAGAAACTCTAGCTGGAACACATAAAGCAAGGACAATAATACAACCATACTAATATCTACAAAATGCATCGGCAGAAATAATATAACTATAAAATTTTCATCAAAGGATATATCTAGAGATGAGCATTCCTCCTCTGCAGTGTGTTATGCGCGAAAAGAATGAAGAAACATTAAGCAATCTGCCTCCAGTGTGCTGTGGCTTCTAGTTTCTGGCTAAACTATGAAAAGAAGCATGGAAACCTTTAATTTTGAAAAGTAAATAGTTATTGTTTTCAGAATTCACTATATAAATTTACACTTCCATTTTGAAAACATGTTTCAAAAACAAAAGTACAATATTCAATACCAAATACACCCTTAGATTTTGTGGGTCAATCCTGATAGTTGTGACACTTTGCTTATCAAGAAAATCTTTGGTTGAGTAAAAGGAAATTAACCCAGGGATCTTTGGAAATACAAAGTCCTACCTGTACTTTGCGTGATTAGGGAAGAAATTAATAATGTATCCTCAAAAACAGAAAGGAAGATATCAATATTTTGTCATGGGATCATTTTTTTGCCTCTAAATGGGTCCCCCAACTAAAGAACTGAAAGATACATCTTTTTCTTCATTTGCTTCAATTAGGAAGGATTTTTAGTTAACTTTGTGTTCCCTATTTAGCTTGATTTGAGTTAGGACTATTAGGCTCTTGGTTTATACAAAACAGTCTTTTAGTTGTGATTTTTTTTTTTTTTTAATCTTTTGCATAGCATGATACCCGTTTTTAGATGGAGGAGGCTTTTAATTTAGGACACGTGGTCTGCAGTTGTAATTTCATACTTTCAGTTTCTCAACAAAATAATAACTAAATAAATCGTCGGTACCTGCTCATATTCAAATGAACGTTTACCCTCGAGGAGTAAAACCTTTCCCCTAGAAAATGGTGTTTCAACCTCAGACTCCATTTCTGGGGCTCTTATAACGGGGACCTATAAATAAAAATCAATATGATATATAATGCAGGAAGGCTCACGTCACATCCAACATTCGGATCTCAACTGGCAAGTGCTTAAATCACATACATCAACAATCATTACTAATCTCAATATGATATACCTGATTGTAATATGTAGGCATCCATGTTAACAGAATAAAAGTTCCCTAATTGTGGCAGAAGTGAGAGATTATGAGAGCCCATACAGGAGCTTTTGATAATATTAACCTCCAAGGAATTACTGAAACATGCTCATTTGACACACTGCCACCCAATATAAGTTTTTTTTTCGTCTCTAAGATCTGGGTCTTCTTCAGGGGAGCTGTATGCCGGGGGAGAAACCATAAATAAGACAAAAAGTCATTTCAGAATTTCTTTGATGGGATGACTGAAAATATTGATTTACATCCACATATTCACCTTTCCCATTAAACATATCCAACATCATATTTCTGCCTACTTCCATGAAATGTCAGGCTCTAAGCGAAGCCAAAAAGATTACCAGCTTCTTTTTTATTTTTATTTTGGTTTTTTAATTCTAAGGGCAGCAGAAATTTCCATACTAATATGCTCCAACCATAGGACAGTTACTGCATGAACCATCTAGGTTCAGCTCGTTTTGATCAAAATTATTCAACATATCGTACAAATAGTCCCACTAGATCTTGCAGCTGAATATTGAAAGTGCAAACTGATTTTTCTTTTTAAAGGTACGTGAATTAGACTCATCATCAGCAAAATAGTTTGGAAAGTCAACTTACTTTTGTCATCCATAATGCAAACTAGATGCTTCCTAGGGAGCCAAATGAGTAAAAAACAGACGGCCACCCGAATTTGTGAATTAGAAAGGGTGAGAAAGCCAACCCTACAACAGAACCAAGATACATTCCACTATAAACTAGTGCAAGTGATCTACTGCTATCTAAAACTGGAATCCACTTGGAGAGTATGTTATTCATGGCAGCCATGGCAACACCCTGTAGGAAAAAGTGAATCACATTTAATCCATGAGAATACGTCTCTCTGCTTATTAAAGAGACAATTCTCCAAACTAGGAGGCAGGCAGTGCTGAGGCCACACTATTCAAAAGCATTCAAAAGTAGATACTAGAATTGTATGACATTCGAGACAGATTAGAAACATCTTTGAGACATTCATAGTCAATATCTATGTTCTAAAGTAACTAGAAAGTAACAATTATTAATCCAGATAAAAAGAGTAATAGAAAGCTGCATGCAATGATGAATGAAAGCGCAAATACTTTCTATCACTAACCATTGCAACTGAATTCTCTTGGCCAGCACTGATGCCAAAATCTATAATTGAAACACTGTCAATTTGTTAGAAGGAACTATTAAGATCCAAAGGCAAATGACAAAGGCCAAGAAAATTAAAATTGCAACACTCACCAATCCTGGTTTCAATCTCGAAGTGCAGGAAGCAGGCAAATTCTTAGTTGATCCCTGCACAAAAGATTCATATTAAGAGTCAGCAGATAATTCTTTGCAAGTAAATTCTGTCCAGAACAGAGAGGAATTTATAGATCATGTCATAAACTTGAAAAAATATTAAATACTTGAGTGCATGACCTACGAGGAAGCAAGGGAATATTCCAGGTAATCAAAATCTCGAGTAAAAATAAGAATTGCACATATCATTTATTAAAAAAAATGTAAAATCAATCATGACAGTGCTAGTGTGTGCACATGTCCTGAAGTCCATGAGAGAAAGAGGAGTACATGGGTTGCAACCACTTCACTGTAAAACTGTTCAATGTGATTTGCTCCAGAAACATCTTTCCTGTTGAATAAAGCTATGCTGTTAAATTACAAAAAACAACAGCAACTGAAGAAACACTTCATGGATGTAAGGTCAGGTAGAAGGCTTATAATGAGCATACACGTTGAAAATAACCAACATCAACAAAGCATTTTACTTTAGCAGTCGCAGGCAAGAGAGCTCGAAAGATATCACAATGCAAGATTGAAGTCAATCCCCCAGCTGAACAGCCGGAAAGAACAGCCTGTTATCAGTTCTGATAAGTTATCTACAATGCCATTAAAAAAAAATTTGAAAAAAGAAAAGAAAAAGAAAAATGATAATTTGTTCATACATTTGCAGCATTTTTCATCCCTTTAGCCAATAGATCATCAATGACAGCACGAAAAACCCTTGCTCCTCTGAAGTGAAGGTTAGTTTTCTAATCAAATCACTAATTAATTAAAAAAGAATCCCGCAAAAAGAGAACCAAATAACATAAAAATAAAGAAAAACCTATCTTAAATGATGCTCTGTCACAATATCTAACTTACTGGATTTACATCTTCTATATCACCAGTAAATGATGCCCCATCACAGTATCTAACCTTGATTTTATTCCAATTGTAGAAGTCTAGAAAAGGAAACAAAATTTGAATACATCAATAAAATCAAAGGTCAAGAAAGCCGAAGGCAAAATTAGAAAAGGTGTCAACCCGTGAAACAAAAACCATACCTGGGTTAAACTTCTGCTTGTTGCTCAGCATCCCTGAAAAAGCAACTTGCTTGACCATTTCCTTAGATGAACCTAAACGGGTACTTTTACGGGAAAGACAAGTTGTGACATTGTTGCACCATCCTCCTCCCTGAGACCCCAAATCAAAAGACATTATGTCCAGAATATGTATATGAACAAGAGGGGAAAAAAAGAGGAACTTTGTTAATCCATATCTTTCAGATTTAAAAACTATTAAATTTTTGACCAAGCCAAACTCAATGTTATAGAACTAAATAGCTCATAATAACCTTTAAAATTAATAAGATTGAAATCTCTTTATCCAGACAGCGTAGAATTCATAGCAGAAGGCCACACTAAAGTTCCAGCACAATTAACAAAGAAATTGAGACTTACAGCCCTTTGGCGCTGTAAAGATCTGTTAGCCTCAATCATGCCCATATATGAACTATAACATACCTCAATATGCACCAACCAATTCTTGACTCCAGCACCAAAGCCCGGACTAAAGTGGTAAGCAGGCGGACTACCATCCAAACAGACTACAAACACATCAAACGTTAAACAAATCAACAAACTTAATATATCCAACAAGAAAGTATAGAAATGAAAAATCGGTTTATAGAGCTACAATTCTCACCGGCTCCTTTTGCTATATTATTATTGATGCCAAAATCTGTAATAAGCACCAAATTTAAAAAGATATAAAGTTCTGAAAGCCCTTTTCTCCTTCCCGATGCACACATGCAAACTGTAGCAAACCCGCCAGAAATAAGAAAGAAAAAAAACCCACTGCACCAGGAAAATCAAAGAGAATGGAGAGCGAGAGAGGGAGAGAGAGAGAGAGAGCAGAGGAGAGAAGCTTACGTGAACTTGAGAGAAACCGGTGATGGAGAAACCAATGCAGACCGATCGACCTGAGTGATGGATTGAGGAAGAGATACCGGTGAATAGGGAGCAAGGGAGATGAGGGATTGAGCTGCTAAGAGTCGATTGAAAAAGAGAAAGATTGATCGAGTGAAGGAGATAAGGGATTCGAGCGAGGGAGATAAGGAGAAAGCGAGGGAACGACAGAAAGAGTGGAGGGAAATCGATTTAGGGCAAAAGAAAAAGAGGGAATGAAAACATAATATATATAGGATGGATTCGTAAATAAAATGAAATTAATAGTGTCAAATATAAGAAAAAATTATGTTGACTTTTTTTGGGTACATCATACTTTAAGGTTTTACAAAAAATGGTCAAATATATAAAAACTAATGTGTCAAGTATTTTAAAATTTTTTGTAGTGATGTGTTTCCGGATACACTTGGACAGAGAGTTTGTGTAGGAGCATGGGTCTATTTTCAGGTACAATCAAGATTACTTTTCACGCAAGAAATTGGCCTATAAGCCTATAAGGGTCATGTTTTTCAATGTAAAATAGTTTTGAGAGAGCAGCAAAAGAGAGAACAAGAAAGAGCGTTAGGGTTTAGAGAGATTGGGAATTTCTTAGAGAGAAAAAAACTGAATTTCCTCTAGTTGTCCCTTGGAAACGCTCTTGTAACTCTTTGTTTTTCATCATAGTGGATTGATCATCACCAGTAACTTGATGTAGGATCACATATTGTGATCTAAACCAGTATAAATTCTTACGTTCTAATATTCTTACTTTGTTTTATTTTGCTTGGGTGAGCATTAATTCTCTTAGACTAATTCTACATTAAGTCTCTTGTGAGTGTGTGCGCCACTCTTCTTTACAACATTAATTAATTCCCAGTCACTTACTTGATTAGAATATGTTTGTTACTTATCTAAGTAATTGAGATATACCTTCATATTTTATGTGATCTTTATCTAATTATTTCATTAAGACTTTGCAGGTTATAGTAAAAATTGCAATTGATGATTCATACTTTATATGGCTATTTACATAGCTTATATAAGGACATATTCAAGCTAGTAGAGAAAAAAGAGAGGGAGTTGGATAATGCATATTGGAATGTGTTAATCTTTTTAATTCTTTTGTAAAAGCTTAGAGCTTTGAGTTAGTTAAGATTGTGTATAGCTCATATGGGTTGAATATATATTCAGATCTAATTTGTAAGTGTTATCAAAGTCGTGTAAGCTTAAGCGAACTTAGTGATTACACGAGCCTGTAATAGTACGTATATGTTGGTTATGACTGACTGAACTGAGTTAGTTAAGTTAGTCATATATGTTAAGTGTAGTATCAGAAGAGTGTGGGAAAGACTATGACTATGATCGAGGTTGATCATTTGCATAGATTAGATTAGTGAGTAAGTAAGTGTTTACTATTATAAAGAGTCCTAAATCAAGTGCAAACACATATAGCATAATGGATTGCAACTCTTGCTACTAGTAGATCTAGGCTAGTCTATAGCCAAACCATGTATAGTCTTTGCTCCATTTTACCTTACTATTTCCAGTTAAGTTATCGTTAACTATCCATACTCGAAAAATTAGCAATTGGTATCAGAGCAAGTACACTAACATACTAATGTAGATCAAATTTCATTTTGTAGGAATGGAATGACAACATAATGGAAGTTTAGTCACTCAACCATTATTACTCGAAGATGAAAATTATGCCTATTAGAAGGTTAAAATGAAGATCTTCATGAAATCACTTGATGATAGAGTCTAAACAAGCATTGTTTGTTGCTAGACATCACCAACAAAGACAATTACAGTTGGCAAAAAGGTCAAAAAACCAGAAAATGAATGGTCTGAAGCAGAATACAGACTTTCAAGTTAGAACTCCAAAGGAATCAATGTCATTTTCAATGTTGTCATATCCAATAGTTTGGATTGATTTCAATGTACAAAATAACAAAATAGGCATAGGACATTCTCGAGGTAAAGTACGACAATACAAAGAAGGTAAAAGACTCTAAGTTGCTTACTTTAACTTCTAAATTTGAAAATCTTGTTATTCATGAGAATGAATCAACAAGCGATTTTCATACAAGATTTTGCAAAATTGCTAATGTTGTTTATATGCTTGGTAATGAGTACTCTAAGGCTAAAATTGTAGGAAAGATCCTTAGATCTTTGCCAAATAAATTTCTGCCTAAGGTTAGAGCCATTGAAGAAGGCCATAACATGAAGACAATGAGAGTTGATGAACTGTTTGCTTCTGTCCAAGCTTATGAGATAGGGATGAAATCAACAAAGAAGAAAAAGAGCATTGATTTTTCTACGGCCTCAAAGAAAAAGGAGAATAAAGATTCAGATGATGAGTAGATAGTCAAAAAGCAATAAGCTTTGATGCAAAGAGATTTCTCAAAGAACTAGCTACGAAGATTCAAGAGAAACCTGATAAGAAAGGCTAGGTGTAATGTTTCAAATACAAAGGATTTGGGCATATCGAATCTAAGTGTCCAAATTACAAGAGAAGCATGGACAAGGGCATGTGTGCAACTTGATGTGACGACAACTCAAAAATAGATTATGGTGATGAAGAACATTCTAGCAACTTTGTTGCATTCGCTGGAAGTGTGTCTGATAAAGGCAAAGCAGTTGTGTCTAATATAACTGAATAAATCGAGTCAGGTAATGATGAGTGAAATGATGAGAACTATCATGAGGAATTATAGCAAGCATACATCAATTTTTATGGATCATGGGAGATACAAAAGTCATTGATCAATATTTTGAAAAATGAAAGAGAAATATTCAATTGTGAGAAGGCTTATGCTGAAGACTGCATATCACAATTGGAGAAGGAAATGAACAAAAAAAATGAAGAGATTGAGAAACTCAGATCTGAACTTGCTGATACTCTGAAGTGTATTGATGAACTTAAAATTAGTTTAGCTCGATTGGTTCAAGTTTTAAGCCTTGGGAGAAAAAGCACAAATAAGCATGACATGAGATTCAATGAAGGTAATGTTGCTTTAGCTAACAAAACTTTTGGCCAAAGCATCTTTTAACATTTTAGATTCAACCTCGAGTGACACAAAAACAAGCTCAAAATTAAGGTAAAGACATCTTTGTCTCACCCATGAGTTTATTTAAGTGAAGCCATAAAAGGTAACCAAATCTGTTCCTACTTGTTATTTCTATGGAGTTAAGGGTCATATTAGGCCACAATGTTTTAAATTGTTGAGTCTCTCAAATAAAAGATCAAAATAGTACAGATAATTATCTAAGACACAACTAGTTTGGGTTATGAAACAGGTAACCTCGTGTAATGTTACTTTTACTGCTCTTAAATCCACAACTAATGATGTTTGGTATTTAGACAATGGGTGTTCAAGACACATGACTGGGAACAAAAATTTCTTAAAGAATATCAGATCATGCAAAGAAGGTACAGTCACCTTTGGTGATGGAGCAAAAAGCAAAGTGCTTGGTAGACGAACCTTGTGTGTTGATGGCTTACCTGAGTTAAAAAATGTGTTATTTGTTGAAGGGCTTAAAGCTAATTTGATTAGTGTTAGCCAAACTTGTTATGATCAGTTTGAGATATATTTTACTCAAAGCAAGTGCATGGTTCTTAGATAAAAATGGAAATTGCATTCTTGAAGGCATTTGATCATATGACAATTGCTATTTGTTGACAAACATTAATGCATTTTCTGCTAAGATATTTGATTTATAGTTATGACATCAAAAACTAGGATATATAAACTATGGGGACTTAGTTACATCAACTAAGACTGGTGTAGTTAAGGGTGCTCCTACTCTTGATGAAAAACTAGATGGGATTTGTAGACGATGTTAGTTAGGTAAACAAAAAAAAAAAAGGATCAAATAGCTCAAACACATATCTTAGCACTTCTACGATTTCAGATTTGTTGCATATGGACCTTATGGCAAATTGAGAGCATTGCTGGAAAAAGGTATGTTTTTATTGTTGTTGATGATTCTTTTTTTTTTTTGGATTTCTTGGGTCGATTTCATTCGTGAAAAAATTCCATACATTTGAAGTGATCAAGAATTTATGTGTTAGGCTTGAGAATGAACAAAATAGGAACGTTGGGAGAGTTGTAAGGATTAGAAGTGATCATAGGAAAGAATTCGAAAATGTAAGCTATGCAGATTTTTGCAAGTTTCATGGCACAGCCCATGAATTCTTAACACCAACGACACCTGAACAAAATGGAGTAGTAGAGATAAAGAATAGGACTCTATAAGAAATGGCAAGGGTTATGTTGAATAGCAAAAGGCTAACTAAAAGACTTTAGGCAAGGCTATTAGCACATCCTGTTATATATCCAATAGAGTGTTCTTAAGACCTGGAACCATGCAATTCTCAAAGGAATAAAACCTGACATCAAATATTTTCATGTTTTTGGTTGCAAATGCTTTGTTCTTAATGATAGGGAACAGCTGGGCAAGTTTTATACAAAAAGTGATTGGGGAGTTTTTGTTGGTTATTTAACAAACAACAAGGCTTATAGAGTCTATAACTTGTAGATTGAAACAATAATGGAATCTGCAAATGTGAATTTCAATGATATTGACGTTTATTATCTTTATTCACAAGAGGGGCAATAGCTAGTTTCACAGATGATGAAAAAAATGAAGTTAGTTTCTACAAATAGCAAGGAAGAGCTAGTTACAACTGACACAACTACTACAATTAACTCCGACAAGATTGAATCATCTAAATAAAGAAATCAAATCAAAGATGTGATACTCATAAGAGATTCACCCTCTTGGATACAAAAGACACATCCCACAACTTCAATCATTGGGAGTCTAGAAAGTTCAATGAAAATGAGAAGCAAGGTGAGGAATATGGTAAGTCATTCTTGTTATGTCTCTTTGATAGAACTTAAGAATGGCAATGAAGCTCGAAGAAAAGATCTCTGGATTAGTGCAATGCAAGAAGAATTTAATTAATTTGAGAGAAATAAAGTGTGGACGTTAGTTCCTAGGACAAATGATGCAAACGTTATAGGAACTAAATGGATGTTTAGAAGCAAAACTAATGAAAATGGGCAAGTTGTTAGAAAAAAAACTAGGCTAGTTGCACAAGGTTACACTCAAATTGAAGGCATTGATTTTGAAGGAACCGTTGCACCTATTGCTGGACTTGAATCTATTAGATTGTTAATTGCCATTGGTTGCCTGTTGGACTTTAATTGTTTCAAATGGATGTTAAAACAGCCTTCTTGAATGGCTATCTTAATAAAGAGGCTTAAGTTGAACAGTCTAAAGAATTTGTTGATCCGACACATCCAAATTTTGTGTACAAGCCTTGAAGAACCCAATGCCAAATTTGAACACTTCAAGACTGCGGAAGAGCCTCCGGGGCAAAGATCTTGTGGGTATAGGGTTCAAAATTTTGATTTTCTTCCTCACAAGTTCAACTCTTAGGTATGTCTGAAAACTGCTTAAAAGAGATACGTGGGCGTCTTAAAATCACTAGACTATACCAAATGAACAGCAATCATGAACAACATCTCGTGAACAGTTATCGATAAATAGGGCTATGTGAACAGTAACCAATGAAAGGCATTGTATGAATAGTAACAGCTTGTTCACTTGAACTCTCACAATACTAACCTAATTCATCCTTTTATATCTTTGTTAATCCCTATCCAATTTTGACTAGTAAACCTGATCCTATTAGGCTTAATTTAACTAATTTTCTAGGCTCTTAGAAATTAATCTGATTAAGTCTTGAATTGGGCCTTTAATACTTAATTTGGTCTAACCCAATTTTGTGTATGCTTTTAATTAATCACATCAATTACAAGCCCAACAATCTAATTAATTAAATTTGCCCAAATACTATATTATTTAATTAATCAAATTAATTAAATAATGAGCCTATTTATTAGTCAAATATATTTAATTTAATACTTGGGCTTTATTCTTTAATAAACTAAAGTAAATTAAATAATTAATTTCTCAAGTCTAATCCTCATTCAGACAATTTATTTCAACTACTTAGGAGAACTTGATGGACATATTTAATTTCAAGCTCCAATAAGTTTGACCTCATACCCTGTTATCTCATAACTATAGTGGGTCTTACCTATTAACTTTGGTCGATTCTACTATAGGTCCAAAGTTGCACTCTTGAATTAAATACTATTTACAGAAAGCTTAATAATTTAATATAATTAAATTATTTCTTTAAGCCTTATCTATTGAGCATCAGGTTTGCATAACTATCCTTCGCAGAATACCAACAATTGAAGCTAGGTATGATTTATGTGTTATCTTTAATTACATTTTGAGTCCTTGATAACAGTTTTATACCATTTAAATGAGTTGAACTTTATTAAAATAAATCAGTTTAATGAACAGCTTTCATTAAACAGTTGGCCAAGATTCTCTCAAACAAAACCTTGTAGAACCATCAAGGTTGTACTTTGCAATTCTTTCAGAGTCAGGAATTCCATATCTATGGTATATTGTCTACTAGCATACAAATCTTACAATCTTGACTAGCCAAGATATTGACCTTACTCTTTTAGATCTCGCTTTTTATTCTAGTCAAAGATATAGCCTATATAATAAAGGTACACTACCACTCAAGATTAAGGTAAAAATGCCTTTAGTGCTTCGGTGTAGAAATTTATATTCGATTATGGTATTTCCACCAAACTGATAATTTCTATGTGGTCCATGTTCAATGCATTCATAATGCACAAGTATTTTTATCCTAAAGTCTTCACTTCAAATGGTTAGAAACTTACCATTTCCCCATTGAAGACAAATAATGCAACAATCTTGTCCAAACAAATCGTCCAACTTTTGTTTATAGGTCGTGAACTAGTTTTAAGCTATGACAAAGTTCTATGTCTTAGATATATCTAATATATACATAAACTTTGTCAATGTACAAGCTCCAGAACCTTTAGTCATACAATCACACTTGGTAATTTATAAATAATAACTTTTATTTGTTTATAACAACAATGTTTATATATTATAGCAAAACATCCATGCTCTTAGGGCAGATCTCTAACAAGCTTCACAAAGTATTGTATGGTTTGAAACAAGCTCTTTATGAGAGATAAACCAACTTCTAAATGCAAAAAGGTTATGCTAGTGGAAGCAATGATAAGACTTCTTTGTTCAACATGCTTCTAGTTATTACATTATTGCTTAAATGTATGTTAATGATATTGTCTTTGGTTCCAATAATAAAGTCAAAGCTAATGAGTTTGTTAAGCTAATGTTAAGTGAATTCAAGATGAGCATTGTGAGCAGAGCTTCCATCTTGCTCAAAGCACTTGCATCCTTGGCACTGCTTTTCTGAAGCTTCCTTTTGGATGATTGGAGGGCCATACGGGTCAAGTCACGGAGACAAGACCTAGAGAACTAATGGAGTCACCACCTAGGAAATTAACCACGGGAAAAATTGAGTGATAGCAACCGATCCCTTGCTTCTTTGGACCTAACTGCCTATCACCCCTTCAAAGATGAGTTTGGGAAGTTAGATACAGGTTACACCTGCCCAGACATTAATCCGGCCTCCACTAAGGGTTTACTAAGTTCTAAGTTCTATGCCACTAATGCTCTCTTATCTTGATCCTACGCTTTTTATTCAAACAACTGCTTTTATCTTTTTATTACATTTGAGGTGAAAACAATTTATGTACATTCATAGAAAAGGGATGAAAAATAGATTACATTTCCATTAATATTGGGGGAAGGATTAGTGATTATAACCATTCCACATAATACGTGCAATTAAGTAACTAAATAATTATATGCTGAAGGAGTTTCAAATTCGATTCCCTATCATTGAACAAGGGCATTAACAAGCATGATCAACGTAAATATTAATCTAACTATGGCATTGTTATGTAAAATCTGCAAGTGCATAGAATCTAAACAAGTAATATAATGATGAATGAGTATTGTTCCCATAAGGATTGGTTATTAATTACTAAACTTAATCTAACTCTGGTTTATTAAAATTTTAATAGCAATTTTAAAAGAATTAACTAATTAAATAACTGTATGAAAATTAAACACTAAGCAAATAAATGATGTTTAAACTAAATTAAGAAAAAGCCAATGAATTAAGATCTACGGTATCAGGTTTCGCCTAAGCTATTCACTCTATTATTTCAGTCCAAACTAATCAATGTTTATCATCTTGATGACAACCAATTTCTCTAAAGTATTTGTTATTCTTTCAAGCAATAACAATGTGTAATTAATGCCCTCAAGTGATGTTCAAGGAATTGAAAATAGGACAAAACCATCAATGGAATCAAACCCAAAGATCATTTGCAAAATATTTCAATTTCTAAGAGTTATCCATGTCAAACAATCATCATCCTATCATTGGTAATCATAGTGCAAGCAAAATTTCTTTTTAAAAAAACTAAAAACACGCATGATAGGCAAAACAAACTCAAAAACAAATAATCACTAACAAAGTAAGGCACCCCCAAACTTGAGAAGCACAATGCCCTTAATGTGCACAAAAACAAAACAAGAAAAAAAATCAGAAAACTTCCCCGAAAACTCAAGGGTCGATCAGATCCTGATCATCCTAAAGATCGTCATCCAAAACATCACCAAGGTCAACACTAAGATCATAAATCCTCCTCCTTAATATCGTCATCCTCCTAATTAGTTGTCGGATCCTGAGGAAGCTCCTCAGTAGGCTGTCGCTTATCCTTAGCAAAAAGTAGGGGAGGTGGAAATAAGTTGGGGGAGATCCCCGACCTGATAAAGAACTGCCAGAATGCCTACTGAGTTGCCATCATGTAGGTGGACTTACTTGACATAAGTGACATCTTGTTGGACTATAGGGAGCTCGCGTTGAGTCTCTTAAAGCTCATGCTCAAGCCAATCCATCTACTGAGAAGTAGTAAAAGGACCAGATGGAGATGATAGCTGCTGCTGAGGCTGCTATCTTATGTTAGAATTCACTTGTGCCTACTCAAGTGTATGAAGAAACCACATGTCAATGATAGGCCAAGGGAGTGATCACTCCTAAGCTGTATCAATTACTACCTCAAAGGCTCAACAAAGAGAGGTCATGAGGGATGGATGTGGGAGTCCTCCAGTGGTTTGTGAACGAGGCTTTCATCTTGTCAGAGCTTTTGTGACCACGGCACTTTGTCATAACCTCTTTTAAGACTTAAGGGAATATAAACAAGCCATGGGCACGTTTGAAAAAATGAAGTTGCCACCCAATTCTTCAATTGGGAATGAATGCGAGAAATCCAATCCTTCATTTCGGGACTTAAACTACCCTCATCCCTTCAGAGACAGATTCGAAAAGTTAGATACAAGCCATTCAACTCGCCCAGCTCAAAGTCTGGCCTCTACTATGGTATACCAAATTAGAGTAGCTCATGTTGTTACATAGCCCGCTTAAGTGGTGGATTTTATGCACACATTTCAAGTTTTAATCTTTGTTAAGCATGTGAGGTGATTATTCAATCAATGCAGTTGTATATTCAAACATAAAAAGAGGGAGGATTACATTTTCATCAACCATGGGGAAAGGGGAAGAGGATTACATCGCTTGTTATTCAACAATTAAAATAAAATAACTCTATTTTAAATAAAATATTCCATACATTTGTATAAATCATACATTCAATAATCAATTCAAAACCCAATAGATGATGAATTCCTCATCACTATATGTGAGTCTATTCAACGTCTATTAAGTTTCTTTCATGACATGTTCAATATAAGGCCATAATCTAATATCATGGCATTTCGACCTAGATTCGATAATTCTGTTATGGCAATTGCTATTCTAGCATAATTCATATTAATTCATGGCATTTCTAGCCTAAATATGGTTATCATGGCGTATTCTAGCCTAAGTTAAACAATCTAAATCAGAAAAGGCTATTCTAGTCCAATCTAAGCATTTAAAGGGGTAATATGGTAATTTTCATCTATTATATGCAATTTCCTAGCATGCTTCAAAGCAATTATAAGTTCTCCTAGCTTGATTCTAATTATATGCTTCTAAGAATGATTCTAATTATGTGCTTCTAAGCTTGATTCTAAGCATTTGCAAAGAAAATTAAATTCCTAAACATGAGTCTAATAAAGAAGGGATAGGACTTATCTCGACACGCTTATCCATCTCGCAAAACAATCACAAGGGTTAAACATTCATAAAACCCTAAACATACTCTTAAGCATCAAAATAAAACTATACAAGCTTATTCTAAGTGTAAACTAACATAGACATGCTTTATTCTAAGCAATAAAAATAAAAGAGAAAATAGGAGAGAGAAGAGAAATCCGTTCTCAGGAAGTAACCTTTCTAGGTTTAGAGCAATATAAAACGCCCGAAAAAAGCTTTAAACTAGAAAAGAATTCTCAAATTCTCGAGCATATCTTCAAGAGGGAGAAGAAATAATTATATTCAATATGTCATGACCCCCAAGGAGTTAGCTTTTGGAATTCTAACTCCTTGGGGGTCATCCGAGCAATTTTTGGGCGTATACGTGCGGGGCATGACATCCTCCCCCACCTAAGCTCGCGACGCCCTCATTGCATCTTTGTGAAACTCGCGTATCTTGTCTTCGAATTGCCACAAAGACTCTTTTGGTTCCCAACTGACCTCTGTATCAAGGAGTCCTTTCCATCTCACCAAATACTCATGACTCGGAGGATAGCCTTATCGTCTTAGTGTTCTTTCTGCCATGATGTGGTCAACCTCCTTGTTGTAGGAGACAGAAGTGCCAATGGGTAACCTCTTAGGCTCGTTTCTTGAAGCATCTCCCTTTTCTTCATGAAATGGTTTTAAGCAACTCACATGAAAGACAGGATGGAGCCTAAGTCTTGAAGGTAACTCGACCTTGTAGGCTACAGGACCCACCTTCTTTATAATTGGGAATGGCCCCTCGTATCTCTGCACAAGGCCCTTGTGTATTGACCGCGTCCATTTGTGTTGTTGGGGGAGTATCTTGATGAACACCAAGTCACCAACGTTTTACTCCACACGTCGTCGCTTGGTGTCTGCCCACTTCTTTATCTTTTTGGTTGCCTTGTCCAAGTAAGCCCTCGCAATATTCGTTTGCTCAAGCCAACTCTTAACAACCTTGAAGGCGGAAGGGCTTCTTCCTGTGTAGCGTGCTTCGAGTGTATGTGGTGTGAGAGGTTGTTGACCCGTCGCCAACTCGAATGGACTTCGATTGGTAGACTCACTCCTCTGCAAGTTGTATGAGAACTATGCCATATCTAGTAACTTGGCCCAATCCTCTTGGTTAGCACTCACGAAGTGCCGTAAGTATAGCTCCAAGAGCGCGTTCACCCTCTCGGTTTGCCCATCCATCTATGGGTGAAAGCTTGTAGAGAAGTGAAGTGTTGATCCTATGAGTTTGAACAATTCGGTCTAAAACCTCGCAGTGAACCACGGATCTCGATCACTTATGATTGTCTTAGGCAATCCCCAATACTTCACCACATTCTTGAAGAATAACTTGGCGGTTTCTTCGGTCATGCAATCCTTGTGAGCCAGGATGAAGGTTGCGTATTTGGAAAACTGATCTACCACCACGATGATCATGCCACAACCTTCGGATTTAGGAAGTCTGACAATGAAATCCATGGTAAGACTTTCCCATGGTCGTGTGGGCGTAGGTAAAGGCTCCAATAATCCTGCAGGACTTTGGTTCTCAATCTTGTCTTGTTGGCAAACAAGGCAAGTTTTCACAAATTGCTCGATGTCATCCCGCATTTGAGGCAAATAGTACACCGCCTCAAGTAATCCTCGTGTATGCCTTTGTCCCGGGTGGCCAGCCCATCGTGTGTCGTGGCATTCCTTGATGAGGTTTCTCTTGGCCACGGGGTTTTTTGCTGGCGGTGGGGGCGGTTTCACGCCCTTGTGACTCTTCAGTCAGGGTCACCTTTGATGCCATACCTCCGACCCTTCTTGCTCTTGATCACATAGGAACTTGGCTTAGCAAACCTTCGCTCTGATACCAACTATCACGGCCTTATTGTTTTACAAGCGGAGACCGTGTGGCGTTAGGTGCTAACACAGTCAAGAGTGCACCTAAGTAAGCCTTATTCCGCTTTAAGAGACGTTCAAGCGAAAGAGAACAAGGACACGAGAGATTTGGGTGAGGAAATATTCACTATACACAAGGTAGTTTACAAGGCTTGTAAGACTTTTGAGCACTTGAGTCTAGCATGAATCCCCTAACTTTGCATGACTTTACAAATGAGGGCTCACCGCTATTTATAGGCAAGCACCTCCTCAACGTGTGGCTAACATTACGCCACATCTCACAACCCTATTGGCCAACCAAATACCTAGAATATTCTCAGTCTAGATCTCTTCTAGATATTACCTATAAATGGAGGTGAGCCCTCATTTATAAAGTCAAGCAAAGTTAGGGGATTCATGCTAGACTCTAGTGCTCAAGAGTCTTATAAGCCTTGTAAACTACCTTGTGTATAGTGAATATTTCCTCACCCAAATCTCTCGTGTCCTTGTTCTCTTTCACTTGAACCTCTCTTAAAGCGGAATAAAGCTTACTTAGGTGCACTTTGGAGTGTGTTAGCGCCCATGGCCGCACGGTCTCCACTTGTGAAACAATAAGGTTGTGACAAATAGCTGGGCAGCTATTGGCAAACTGTCGAGTGGCTGTCAGTCAACAAACGAGCAGCTGTTTGACCACCAGGCGGTTGTTCCCCCTTCGGTCCTCCCTATTTTTGTACTTTGTAGTGTAGTCCCTTTTGATCTTCATCTGTTCGATCACACATAACTTTTCAAGTTCGACTTCAATTTGTGATTCATAAATTTGTACAAAGACTAGATATCCATAGCTTCGCAACGGTGTATGACTCATTAGAAGATTCCTTTTGGATTAATTTCTGTAATTTTTTGAAGTCACATGTTAGTTTTCAAAACTGTTTGCCAATGTCTTCTCACCCCTTTCCTCTTCAGCTTCCAAAGGCACTTCAACCATTTTCATTACTTGACATTCATTTTTGTTTCATCATTGAGCCTAAAAAATTCAATGTCTACAGTTTACCCCTTACTTTGGAGAAGTTTGTGAGACACAAAAATCAATAAAGTACTCTTGCTTTGTCTTTCCTTCTCTCATCTTGGCATCCTTGTCGTCATCTGCATTTTGTCAGGTTTCTCATCTCATACCTTCCTCTTTAATTATTGTCAAATAAGTGTGCCCACTCAAAGGCTGAGGTGCCTATTCAAGAGCGAATGTGCCCATCTAAGGGCTGAGGTATCTATTCAAGGGTGAATGTGCCCATCTGAGGGCTAAGATGCCCATCTAAGGGCTGAGTTGCCCATTTAAGGGTGAATATGCCCATCTAAGGGCTGAGATGCCCATTTAAAGGCTGAAGTGCTTATTTAATGCCCCTACTTCTTTGGTAACACTCTTCAGTGCGCCTATTCTAAGGGCTTCAAACACTCTTGTGTGCACCTACTTCTTAGGGTTTTCAATACTCTTTAGTCCGCCTCTTCTTAGATCTTATGCCTATTCTAAGAGCTTAAAACACTTTTAAGTATACCTACTTCTTAAGGTTTCCTTCTAATTCATGCCTGCTGGAAAAACTTTTATCATGCACTACTTAGTGGTTTTTAGACCTTCTTATTTTTGGTGCCTTCGGTTAAGTATCTTTCGTACCTTCTTTGATCTCCTCAGACTTTGCATTTGCTGGGTTTCATGCCCTTCTTTTGAGTATTCATGCTTTTTTGATCTTCTTAAGTAATTCTTGATTCTTTATGTCCACTGGGGAAATTCTTGATTGGTCATGCTCTAACATTCTTCATTCTCGACTTCTCTTGCATTCATAATTCTCTTCATTGGGGAGTTCCTTATTATGTTGTTGATTCTTGGACTTACTGGGGATTCTTCCATTGTCTTTGCAAGTTCCTACAAAATTCAAACATTTCTTGATGATGTAAAATCAACTCAAATTTTTACCTTTTTTGGCGTGTTCTTCAACAAATTCCTTTCCAGAATCTGGAGAAATTCTTCCATGTGATTTTGGTGAAAAATTCTATCGACTAATGTTACTCCTCTTTCATTGTGAGTTGTTAAACTATTGTCATGGTTGGGTGCTTGTCATCGGTAAATTCCTTCAGTGTCTTAGGGTCAATGCAAAGTCTTTCTTCTATTTTCTTTTCTCTCTTTTTTTTTTTCTTTTGTTTTCTCTCTCTTATTTTCCCCCCTTCTTTTTCTTCTTTTCTTTCTCTCTTTTTCTTTCTTTCTCTTTTTTCTTTTTCTTTCTTTCTTTTCTGTCTTTCTTTTCTTCCTTTCTTTTTTATTTTCTCCTTTTACTGATTTGCCCCTGTAACTATCTAGCAATGAATCTTATTCTTTTTTCAAATTCTTTCTTCAAGGTGACCTTTCAAAAGAGATGTCTTCTTTAAGGTGGACGCCCACTTCAAGATAGATGCCTTCTTTCAAGGAGGTTCCTTCTTCAAGGGAGATTCTTTCTTTGGGGTAGATGCTTTATTCAAAGAAAATCTCTTCTTTAAGGGAGATTCTTCCTTCAAGGCGGATGCTTTCTTCGAGAAGGTGCCTTTTTTTAGGTCGCTTTGCTTGAATCAAGTCACCTCGAGACAAAGTTTGGATATCTGAGTCTGCTTGATACTAATTTGTTTGATTCAGGTGGTTTGCACACATGCTACTTCTCTTGGGTCTTGTCGAGATAGATTTGCCTAACCTAAGCTGCTTGCACATCATGTTGCTTCCATTCCTCTAAGTTTTGGGCCTTTTTCCTATATGATTACCCCCAGTATTTCATAATGCATTGTGATCTACAAAACCTGGTCACTTCTAGACCATGCTTTATTCTGGACTGTGCTTCCTGCAAGAAACTATTATGTTTTATGTATGCATGATGTTTATCTTAATAATCTTTTCTAACTATATGCTTCTTGCTTGGACTAAACGAGTTGCTAGTAGATTGAGTGTCTAAAGCAAGAGGTTGAATGTCTTCAAGCTCAAGTTGTTGCTTCCTCAATTGATGTTGATGTGATGGTGATGATAAGTGAGGATAGTTGACATCAGCCTTCCCTTTTTCTCTTCTACTTCTTTTCCAATGCCTCTTCTTGTATTTTTTAACATGTCTGGGGCCATTCTCAAGGTTCTTCAGCCTTTCTTGAAGCTTCTAAGGGATGATGACTAGAGATGACTCGAATCCAGTGGTCTCTATAATTTGATGTTCCTTCGACATGTAAAGTTCGACATTGCTTTTCTTAAGGAATACACGACTTTATGGGATCCTCATGATCACGTCTTCTACTTCAATAGGTAAGAGCTTTGCCCCTTGTATGAGGAATTCTCTGCCATACTTAGTTGTCATTCATCTAGTTCTGAGAGCATCGTTTTGCCTACTATTGAGAGGCCATCGATGTCTGATCTTGCTAACTTCTTCAACTTTTTGGTTTCTACTATGGGCATTCACACCAGAGGTGGCATGGTGACACTGTCTTCCATTATCACTTTACTTGAGATGATGGATAGGACCTCATTCTTCTTCAACTCTGCCTTCTTGCGCAGTTTCTACTGGTCTCACCAGATGATCTCAGAGATCTACATCTTATGAAAAACATTCCTTAGATGGGGCCCGATTTCACAGCAGTTTTATTGATTCTAGCTGAGACATTTATGGGACTGAATTGGGTCAGGATTGATCTGAGCCAGAGGTTCATTAGCAGTCTTCTACTTCTTCAAGTTTTTCTTTTAACCTTAAATTTTGCCTAAGCTACATTTTAGGTTCTCGACTTAGAGTGTTCATTCATCATCATTTTTTTAATGCTCTGATTTTTATCTAAGACGCCCTTTTGGGTTTTCGACTTAGCAAGCTTACCCTAACTTTTGCTTGAGCTGCCCTTTTGGGGTTTTCAACTCAGCGGGCTTTTTCTTTTTTCTTTCATGCCCTAACTTTTGCTTAAGTTGCCCTTTCAGGTTTTTAACTTAGCGGGCTTGCCTTAATTTTTGCCTAAGCTGCCTTTTCAGATTTTTAACTTATAGGCTTTTTCTTCCTTTTATTTTCTTTTGTTTCTCTCTCTTCATATTTGGTTACAAGAGAGGCTATCCATTCTAGCTTTGCATGAAGGGAATATTTCTCATTATGGCCCCCGACTTCATATAAGGAGGAGACTTGAGGGACATTCTTCTTAGATCAATTGGCTTCGAGTCATTCCTAATACTCAAATTCGATGGAACTGTCCATGATGGATGTTGGAGCATATGATAGTTGAGACCTATATCGCATGCGTGCCTTTAGCAGGTTTTTTCTATAGTTCATTCTATGATCCTGCTAGGCTGCGTCGACAATATGGACTTAAGCAAAGGATCATGGATTCACTAACTACATTTGGTCTTGGTAGATTGTTTGCTCATTATCTACAGCGTGTGAAGATTCTTGGCTACATTGAACCATCAAGAGGAATCTATTCCATGATCCTAATTTTGAGATAGATGACTAGTACAAGAATTAGGTGTCTTTCTGGGCTTTCATTCCTAATCTTATTATTCGAGCTAGATGGTGCTATGAGCGATATGGTGAGCCTATTTGCAGTCCATCGAAAAGACAAAGATGACATTGTTAGTTCCATTGTTAGCTTAGATGTTAGATTCTTTCTTTCTATTATTATGCAAAATAATAAGATATTTCAAAGGCATTTTTTTTTTCTAAACAATTTCATTTCATTAATAAAAGTACAATCATTTTTTCATTGAACAACATGTGCACAATGAGACAACTTCTATAATTAATCAGCTATTTCTGGTTTTCTTATTAATTATTTTTTCTTACACATTTTTTTTTTGTAACCGAGGTGTCCGGGTCAGCTTACGCGCACCACGACTAATCCTCGGAGGAGACTAGTGCAACCACAACCCACTGTCACGGTCTCCCACTTAAATCATGGAGGAGGCCATTGTGGAGACTCGAACCCAGGACTTCACCATTGGTGCTGTACAACTCCATCCTGGCCCGCTTCACCACTTGAACCAACCCATTGTGGGTTACACTTTTTTTTATATACAACATTTCTTTAGCCTGTCCATGTTGATGTGCTTAATGAATTCATTCCCTTCTATGTCTGATAGGATGACAGCTCCACTAGACATGACCTTCATCACAATTTATGGGCTTTTCCTATTGGGTTTGGACTTCCCTCTCGAATCAAACACAACTGGCCTTGCTTGTTTAAGGACCAACTCTCATTCTCTGAATTTCCTTGCCTTTATTTTCTTGTTAAAGGCTCAAGTAACCCCTTCCTGGTATAGTTGTATATGATACCTAGCCTTTATTATTTTCTCATCAATCAAGGCCAATTGTTCTAATCTCACTACAAGAAAAAAGATCATATTTGGCAGTCTTTGACCATCAAATATATATATATTTGGCGGTCTTAAAAGCGCCATCAATGGCACCGCCAAATATAATCAATTTGACTATATTTGGCGGTCGGTCAAAGTGACAAATATGTATCTGACTATACTTGGCGGTCAAAGACCACCAAATATAATAGGTTTAAAAATAAAAAAAAATACTTGACGGTTTTTGATCGCCAAGTATAATAGTTTAAAAAATTAAAAAATATATATATACTTGCAATAAAAGAAACCAAGCACTAAGAACAATTGCAGAACAAAAGCCAAGTATAATAGTTGTAAACAGCAAGAACAACTGCAGAACTTGCAAGACTTCCACATGTTAAATGAGGAAACTTCAGATGAAACAAGCACTAAGAGCGCCAGAGTACGAAACACCAAAAACAAACCAAGAGTTCTTAATATTTCCCTTATTGTGCTTCAAGTTTAAGGATTCCTGCAAAATTTAGTGTCATAAAACAGAATTTGGAGTTCATAAGCAATAAATGTGATACAAATTCTCCGTGAAAGCCATGAAATATAGATCAATTAAAGTAAATTCACCTCAACTCTACTGAATAAATGAACTCCTCTAATGCAATTAGATTTCTAACAAAAGGAAGATTATCGAATTTTTACATACGTACTTTTCCAAATATGTGCATACACTCATATGCATAATGAATCCAATACACACACGGCGGGGCACACATCCTCAGACGCACGCACGCACATCTTTCTTTATTTTAGATATTTACACAAACATGGTAAAAAAATAAAAAAAGGTTCATCGAGCCCAAAGAAGAATGCTTTAATGCAATATTATCCATGAAGAGAACACGCAATATATATATATATATATATATATATATATATATATATATTCATAGCACAAAACTGGGAAAATAACTGCAAAATTTTGTTGAAATGATTGAAAATCATATGTATCAATAGATTAAAAGTAATACAAATGAAAACTTTTACAAATGAAAGATGCTACATTTTCCTTGCAAATTTCTGATGGACTGAGTTCCTGATAGATTATTACAGCATACTCATAAGTCACAACTCACTTCTTTAATCAGTATTTGTAACAATCATCAACTATCTGAAGCGAGAAAAAAAAGTACTTACTGGTATCAATAGAATAGCTGTTGCAGCAGGAGGAAAAACAAGCTGTAGGCTCTCTATAGGGTGCTTATGGTGGCAACCATGAAGAAGATTGTGGATGGTATTTCCCCTAAAACATATTACTAACAAGTTTAGTATATTAGGTCAATTATAAGCATTCTATGACAGATGGATGATTAAATTGTAACTCAAAAAACAAGAATCATGTGTGAATCTATGTATGTGTTCGTGTGCACGAGAGAGAAAGAGAGAAAAAAAAAAGGAAACCAACCAATAACTCTTTGTTTTGATGTTGAAAAGGAAACAGTGCAGAGTATACTTGAGCAATGTCCAAACAAAATGCCAAATACCACCATTAGAGCTATCTCTGGAAGTGTATGGCCCATTCTAATAGACTTTGAGATGGACCAGCAAACAAATGGCAACCAAATGACTGGAATTACCCACCAGACTGTGTGAGTCAAGGACTATTTCAAGTAGAAATGAGTTAGAATTACAGAAGGCAAATTATTTTGTAAACCAGTATGAACAAGAGCATAAGCCTACACTAGCATTCAATATGTACAAAGAAAACAATGTACCTCCCAAAAATCACTTTCAAAAAATCGAGGGCCTTCTTTGCCTACAATTGGCTGGTGAACCCACTCCTCGTAAGCTTCTCCAAGATGACCAACCCATCACATGTTCTCAAAAAGTATCAGTGATCAAATTCAACAATGATGCCATTGAGGTGAACCTTAAATTGGTATAGGAAGCGTTAACAACCTAAATGACTATAGTGTACAGATGAGGAAGAACGAAACCATAGAACAAGAATAATGTGCAGAGGAGAGAGAGGTTGAAAAAAACCATAACCCAAAGCAAAAGAAAATTCCAGTTCAAAAGTGTAGTAGCAAACTGTAGAAATAGAGCTAAACTAGCATATCAAGTAATATTTTACCAAAATACAGTAGGAAATACAAAAAAGCAAATACTACTAAGCAGTAAGTTTACTTCCTGTCCAGTAAAACCAAGAGAAATTAAAGACAGTTAAAGTTCAATCCCGTGTCATAACATAATTAACCCTACATTTTTTGATTTTCCACCAATAGCTGCCCATTAACATTCCATCCAAATATCTATACCATGCAACTCTATGATGATGTCTCCAAAGGTAAATGATTGAGCACACTATGGTATACCGTTTAAAAAATAAAGAGGAAACAATATGGACTCTAGTGTGCTGTGGAAGTTGAAGTTATAATAGCAGAAAAATGTAAACATCCTACAGTTATCCAAGTACTAGAAAAACTGATTAAGTTATATGAAAAAAAAACCAGTAGTAGATATTTGATAGTTTGAAAAAAAACCATATTTACTGGAATATCCTAACATTTAACATACCAACAATAGCAATTTACAAAAAAAAAATTGAAATTCCAAACAAAATACATAAAAAATGATTAGAAAATTTAATAAGCAGCAAATTTTGCTGACAACCAATGGGGTATACCTGATGTAACTTGAAGTGCTTGGCTACGTTTAGCACGTTCAAAGAAGACTGACTATTTTCGAATATCGATGAAAGCTTTTCCCCAATGATCTTCTCAATGTAATTAGCCTTGTAAAGTTCCTCATCCAACAATTCCTTTAATAAAGACAATATAAGTTGATCAATTGGAATAATCAAGTGTTAATTTGTAAAACCCAATGATACAGAATATACATAAAGTAAAGCCAAAATATAATTTTAATAGATCCTAAAGTGCCGTGCGAGTAGGGGAGTTTCTTTAAAATTTAGTAGAATAAACAACACAAGAACATATCAAGAAATACCTTAACAGCAAGGACAAGATTAGAGGAACCATGTGTAGCAGCAAATGAAACACACAGCCCCTCAACATCAGAAGGGGCTTGGACTTTTGCTATTGCTTCTTGTGGGTTCATTCCTAGCTTTATACCAAGTACAATATAAAATTCCAAAAGCACTTTTTGAGCTCAAAGATATGACAACAGAAAGTCAATAGAGGAAATATTCTCAAAGTTATTGAAAATAAATCATCCACAGTGTTATAGCAAAAGTCAGATGATATTTGTTAAAATGTAATTCTGACTATGCTAAATCTGAACTTTTCATTTACTAAAACACCAAAATTTAGATCAACGGACTGAGCAAATATTTGAAATATTACTAACATTACACATCCACAAAGCTTTAGAGAAACTCACATTTATTGACCATATATATTAGTTGCTCTAATTCTGAAAATCTTAGTTATACTCTATTTAAGCACCAATATATAGCACAGATGCAAAGGAGGGAATAAAGAGTATGCAAGTTTAACAAGGAGCAAGAGATTATTCTGAGAGTAGCAAAAATTCCCTAGCAATACTACTATTGGCTTAGGATTTAGATTAAAACCACCTTATTTCCATATTTAACTCAGGTTTTAGCCCACCATTTTTTTTTAGATGAAATACATCTTTAAGCTTTGCATTCATTTCTTTTAAAAATCACTTCATAAAATCTAAGGGGAGCATAACTTTAAGCAAAATAATTGGAACAGGACTTAAAGATATATTGGTACAAACAAGAAAAATTATTTTTATGTTCAGTGAGGTCAATCTTATAGCAGCCAATCGACATTCAAAAACTATGTTATTGTAATTTGTAGTAGCAGTCACTTCCTTCTGAGATTCTGCCAAAGAATGGGCTATCACAAAAGTCCCACCAGCAGGAAGTTGTACATCAGTTGCACGAATAGGGTTGAAATCAATCAGCTCAGCAAACCCAGCTTTAGCCATGATGGAGATTGCCTGCCAAGGGAAACAAAATCAAGATTGATTTTTACTATGTTCATTTATCTCAATATAACAAGAGTCAACACCACTTTGTGGAGTATATAGAACTAGGGTAAAATCTAATTATATCAAGTCATCAATTGGTCATTACACTAACAAAATTGTCTGACTTCATAGTAAATGCAAAACTACACAACAACAATCAAAATAAATTGCACACAAATTCTCACTTCATGATTATAGAAACCACCCAAAATAGATCAATAATCCATAGCACAAGGCACAAACATCATGATGTACTTCTATCCCAAAACACACAGGAAAGTTGGATGCAAATATAAAATTTAAAAAAGAATGAAAAAAATAGATGTATGTAGAGACATCCAAACAAAGCTCACAAGTCAGACACCAAGGGAAACCCAATCATTCAGTCATGAACAAAGACAATTACACAAATATCTAGCCTCAATAACAGAAAGTCATGAAAGAAAAAAATTTCAGAGAAAGTACCATTCTCTGGAGTCAATGGCCAAATATGCTTGGATAGGGCTTTGCAACATTTAAACTTATCAATAGAATTTACATGGAATAAGGCTTTCAATGAGTCAATGACTAGCTATTTCGCATAAATTAATTAGCTTGGTTTACACTGTCTAACAGGCATGAGATTGGAGGTGTAACCATAATAGGAATCAAGCTTCGAAAGTTCAAGGTAGTCATTTTATTCCAATATTTTTGAAATAGCTCTTGGTCTCTGGTCTAAGCTAGTTTTAATCGTGAATATGATGCTCGGTCTCCAGTAATTTTATTCATTTGAGTAGATTGTTCTGATTATCTTTGAAGGACTGTTTAGATGATTTGTAGTAATGGGTTTGCTTAAGCCGGTGCAAGTGTTTATTTTAATTAATTCTGTTTGATTATATTGACTTATTTGATTAGTGCATATTCATCGGATGCTGTGTCCAGCAACTTGGATTAATTTACATGGTTTTGGATTATGTTGTTTGTACTTTGTAGTTAATGAATTGAATATTAGGGACTCCCTCTAATTATGTTATGATGTTTGTATCTATAGTTTTTCTTCAGAATTTAGAACTTCTAGTTTTGCAAGCTTTTTAATTACAGGTTCACGTAGATCAAATCAATGAAGCAAAAGGTCCAAAAATCAAAGGCAGATGGAAAAGTTATAAGAAAAAGTTAAAGCAGATGAAAGCAAAGGTAGACTCCATCGTACTCTAATCCAAGGTCACTTCTAGATCACAAAAACCAGATTCTTCTAGAAAATTATATGGGAATCTTACCGCAGACTACAAACAATGAAACATACCTTGTAAGGATGCATGAAGCAACATCCAAGCCCAACTTAGCAGATGGATCAAATGAAAACCTGCCATTATGAGGAGATTAAAAAAATTAAAAAAAAAGAGTTAAGTATTTTCAATGAAAGTTTCAAACTCCCCCTTTTGATTTCATGAAGTTGTAAAAAATTGAAAGGCAGAAAAATCACAATTAGAAATTGATCCAGTCAAGTTCTGAGATGAATAGAATGAGTGGGTTACAATGAGTTCTATTTAACTTATTTACAAACAGAAATTGATTGAACCAACAGGATATACCTGAACAAATAAGTGTTGTGGCTAACCCTTGTAGTGTCTTGCAGCTTAAATTCAATCCACTTATCCGGATTGAGTGCTGAAAATAGATAGAAACATCCATCCGAGTTATCAAGACATTGACTTCAGCTTTAAAATGAAATTAAAAAGTTTAACCAAACTAATAGAATTGGGGCAACGAAGTCCTCGCAAACTCATCTTCACATTTTTTAAAAGAGACTTACCAATTTTTGGACCTTTTTCTTCATTGATTTGATCTAGGTGAACCTGTAATTAAAAAGCATGCAAAACTATAAGTTCTAAGTTCTGAAGAAACAGTATAGATACAAACATCATAACATAATTAGAGCGAACCCCTAATATCCAATTCATTAACTACAAAGTACAAACAACATAATCCAAAACCATGTAAATTAATCCAAGTCGCTGGACACAGCATCCGATGAATATGCACTAATCAAATAAGTCAATATAATCAAACATAATTAATTAAAATAAACACTTGCATCAGCTTAAGCAAACCCATCACTGCAAATCATCTAAACAGTCATTTAGAGATAACCAGAACAATCTACTCAAATGAATAAAATTACTAGAGACCGAGCATCATATTCACGATTAAAACCAGCTCAGACCAGAGACCAAGAGCTATTTCAAAAATTTGAAATATAATCAAATGAACAACAAGAAGCCCATTTTCATTTTGAAAACCAATATCCATCAACAAAACATGTCAATGCATCAAAAGCTATTTCAGAAACATAAATAGTAAATTTGAAAGGCAAGAATTCCAACAAAGGGTCAAAGAAGACTTCACTTTGTAATTTATTCCAACCATAGAAAGCACAAAATGTAGCAAGGGCAAAACAAAAGAGAGAAATCTATGGGCAAAATATAAATGAAAATCTTCAGCAAAAGGACCAATTAGAATAGAAAAGTTTGAGAATAAGCAGACCTGCAAGTGGTTAAAATAGAATGAAAATATGTCAACAAATTTACATCTCATTTTACCAGACAAGAAAAAATTTCAAACCCAACCTAACATAAATAAGAAAACCCAAAAAACCCAAAATTCAACATTTAAAAGCTTGTAATCAGGGAACCAAAAAAATTTTAAAAATCGAACAATGAGATGACAAAAGCAACATGAATACCCTCGCTAAGCAAAAATTCCATTTGACAGATCCAACACACAATAGTGCAACTTTCTGGATACACGAAAACATACAGAGTTCAAAGAATCATACACTTTTGATCCGTCAAGTTACTGTACCAATTCCATAACATTAATTAAACCTAATCAAATCCGGAACATTACAAAACCTATGACCATTTCTAGATTCAAAAACGCACTAACAGCTAAACCAAATCAGGTAATCAACAAAAAAAGCTTCAAAAAAATTACCTAACAAAGCTGATGTGGACACCGAGACTCCTGTGGATAGCAGAGCAATCGATGCAGAGGAAGATCCCGTATGTCACCGACGCCCACGTAGGGTTCTTCACATTGCAATCGAACCACATCTGAAAACAAAAACAAAATTTAACATAACCAAAACAAACAGCACCTGAAACTTCAAGATCCAACATGTAATCGCACAGATCTGAACTAGATCGAAGAAAAAACACGAAAAACACGCACCTTGTTTTCCAATTTCGCTTTCAGCTTTTTGAAAACAGCGTTCTTGTCCATGGGAGGATTGTCGGCCGCCATGTGAGTGAAAATAGGAGAAAATTAGAGAACACCTCATAAAATGCCGAAGAACACATCTCTATCTTCTTCCTCGGCTCGCTCGGCGAGGCCACAACGAAGCTTCGCCTAGTCGAGGAGGGAGCGAGAGTTGGAGCCGCGGCCGCAGCAACTGCATCGAAGGCAGCAGTACAAGCAAAGAATTGTGAAACCGGAAGATAGAGATGAGAGAGACATTAGGGCTAGGCTATTTCATTTTCTTTATACAGAATTGTGAAATTCTAAGAAATCCATGTCTATTAAAAATTGTTAAAATCATCCCCCTGTTTAGTCCATATATTTTAAACTTTTTCATTTACATCATTAGACTAAGTTTTTATAATTTTTAGAGCATTAAATGTTTTAATTTAATTTTTCAAATAAATTACAATAATTTTTTACATATTTAAAATGTTATATTATTGTAAAATAATTTTTTTGATATTTTTAATTGCTTAATTTTCATCAGAGTAATTAAATAATGTGATTTTCATCACGTTGAAATTAAAAAATAATTTTATTTATTTCATAAAATTTTCACGTTTAAAACTTAATTTTTCTGAAATTTAATATTTAAAAATTTATTCTTTTCATACATATAATAATGTTATCTTTAATTTAAAGATTTTTAAAATTATTTTTAAATTTAGATTAAAAATTAAATTATATTGTTTAATTATATTTAGATAAATTTATTGAAATTTTAAATATTATATTCACATATTTGAAAGAAAAAATTAAAAGAAAGAGGAAAATTTGAGAGGGAAGAGAAAAAAATTATATTTTCACATACTTGCCAAACTTTTATAAGAATATGATATATATATGATTGAATAAGACAAAAAGTGACAAATAATATAAATTGATAGGTTTGACTTTTAAGACATGGTTAAATTTCTCACTTTTTAAAAAAAAGGTCAATTAAACAAATTGTGAAGTGACAAATATGCAAAAAATTCTTGTAGTGTCTATTATCAATCCACTCCCATTCAGGAATTTTTGCTTCCATTAGAACTCTCGCTAATTTCATTTCTATCTCAATTGGTAGGATTACTTTTGAACCACCAATGAGAAGGGTATCATGCCTGTCGAACTTCTAGTTGTTGTTCTATAACCCCATAACACAAATAACAGCTTCTCCGCCCATCTTTGTATGTCTGCACCATCTTGGCCAACATCTTCTTAATGTTTTTATCGACCACTTCTACTGCTTCATTCCCTTATGGCCTATATGGAGACGACTTATGGTGTTCAATCCCATATCTCTCAAATAAGTTTTAGTCTCAACCGGGAAATGAACCCTATTATTAGTCACAACGTGATATGGCACTCTGAATTTGCATATGCTATTCTTTTGAATGAATTTTGCCATTAGCTTTGCCCCCAATTTACTATAAGACTCAACCTCTATCCACTTGGTAAAATAGTCGATTGTCGCCATCACACATAGATGCCAATTAGAGGCTGAAGGCCTTATCTTGCCTATAATGTTAATGCCTCATGTAGTAAAGGGGCACAGTGCAATTATCCCTTCTCACTCCAGGGGTGGATGGTGAATCAAATTTCCATTGATTTGGCACTGGTGACACCTCCTCACAAACTGGACATAATCTGTCTCCATGGTTAGCCAATAAAAGCCTTGCCTCATTATCTTTTTTGCAAGCATTAGCCTATTCACATGTGGTCTACATGCACCACTATGGATTTCCTCCATCAGCTTCTAGCTTCTTGTTCACCAACACATCTCAATTGCATCCCTTCTGGCATACTCTACTACTACTCTTTCTTTCAACACCTTCTTGGTATATATTCAATGTCAAATTCTAACAATTGGACCAACCATCTTGCTAGCTTCCCCGCCAATGATGGTGCTTCATAAAGATACTTCATCGGATCATCCTTTGAGACAACCTTAATCTTATAAGACTGAAAATAATGCCTCAACTTTTTTTCGAGCCAGACCATGGCTAAGCATGTTTTCTCCATGTAGCTATACTTTATCTCGTATGGTAGCAATATCTTGCTAAGATAGTAAATGGTATGTTCTATGCCATTCTCATCTTTTTGTGCCAGCATAGCACCGATGGCCTCCCCTCAAGAGCTAAGTAGAGAATCAAATTTTTGCCAGGTTTTGTCGGTCTTAAAGCTGACAAATTTTGTAAGTACTTCTAAATCTTCTTACATGCTACTTGGCATTGATCATTCCATTCCATTGGTTGATCCTTCTTTAGAAGCCTGACCATCAGTGTACAAACTATCGTCAACTTGGTAATGAATCAACTGATATATTGGATCTTCCTAAGAAATCCTCGAACTTCTTTTTCGGTTTTGGGCGATGGCATCTCTATAATTGCCTTAACCTTGTATAGATATACTTCTACCCGTTCTTGCCAACTGCAAAGCCCAACAATTTCTATGAGGTGACTCCAAAGACACACTTCTTCAAATTTAGCTATAGCTTGTATTTCTTCACCCTTACTGAGAATCTATCTAAAGCTTTAAAGTGACCTTCTGAAGTCTCAGATTTCGCCATTATGTCATCCATATATACTTCTATCTCTTTATGCATCATGCCATACAATAGTGTCATTGCGATTCATTGGCAAATTGTCCCTGCATTCTTCAACCGAAGGGCATCACCTTGCAACAGTACGTTCCCCATTATGTAATGAAGGTCGTTTTCATCTTGTCTTCATTGGCCATCATTATTTGGTTGTATCTTGAAAACCCATCTACCAAGAAAGACATCACATTGGCAGCAGCATTGTCCACTGGCACATCAATATGAGGCAAAGGAAAATCACTGTTCGGTAAGGCCTTATTCAAGTCTCGGTAATCCACACACATTCGAACCCTGCCATCCTTCTTCGGCATTGGTATGATATTAACTAATTATTCTGGATATTTCACCACTCTAAATGCTTGGAAACTTCTTCCTTGATTTTCTGAGCCCATTCTGGCCTCAAATTTCTCAACTTCTACTTGACCGACTTCATGTGCAGATATGTGGGACTCGTATCCTTAATCATATCTCTCTCGATTCCAGGCATATCATCATAGGACTATGCAAAGACTTCTTCATGTTTCTTTAGTAATTTTTCAAATCTCTCTCTCGTTAGGAGTTGTATCAAGTGCAATACATATGTTCTTGGGTTTTTTTAATTGTACCAAGGTTAATGTCATGAGTTTGAACGGTATGGATGTCAAATATGCTAGTCAAATGCAAATTATGATGCACAATGCCGTTAGGAAAGACATCACACAAGTAAGCAAATTGATTCTTTATTGCAACAAATTTTGAAACATGAACAATGTCCTTTTCTTCAAGGAGTTTGGGCATAAATACATCCTCATAAAATACATCTTTGATTCCTTCCTCGATGAATACAGCAAGGCCGATACACGGGTTCATTGGTGGTGCTTAATCTGGAGGCTTCTCCTCCTTGATGGCCATCTTCTCCATTTCCTCAACCAACTCATTCCCTTTAGAGATTCCTACTTGAAGGATATCCTTCAAAATATCGAATCCGGGCTTCATCATTCCCTTGAAAACCCATGGTTTAGCAACTGCTACATACTTTGTATTTTAGGCTTCGATGAACTTGATAAATCTACCCTTCATGGGCTCAAAGTCTTCTTCTTCCCTATTGGGCTCATAACCCAAACCTCTTCTAGAAGTTAGCCCTTGAAATCAAGAAGGGATGGTAAACCATGTCCATTCCTCCCATGCCTAGTTCCTAGCAAATATCCTTGCTTCTTCATTATCCCAGCGACAATTGGGCTAACTTTATCAATCATGGCTATGTGAAAACCTCCCATGTAGTGTACCTCTCCAACCTTCACACTTAAAGCAGCTGGTGCAATAGCCGAAGCTACATGTAGTCATAATCTCTGTATCCATGTTGAATTGGATCTTTTGATGCAGCATGGAAGGAACTCTACCAAGTGGATGGAACTATGCTCGTTCCAGTAAAGCAGTAAAGGTGACTAGAATGTCAAGAACCATAAATTCTATCATTATTTCCATTGGCCCAGACTTCACTAACGCCTTGAAGATCCCAATGGCATTCTTCTTCGAGTCATTATAGGCCCTGATCACATCTCACAAGGCTCAAGGTCATCTTCACTGACCTCATACTTGTATAAAATCTTCTTTGGCATAATATTGATGGTGGATCCATCATCCACCGTGATGCAAGAGGACATCTTCCCACTAATCTCTGCAATGATGAACAATGGCTTGTTATGATTCCTTTCTTCAAAAGGTAGATCTTCATTGGTGAAGGTGATTAAACCCTTCTCATTTACCCCCTTGGGTGCTCCTTCGGTCATGGCAACCAACATGGCATTTGTAGTAATAGCCATTGATATTTTCAATTCTGCCAAAGCCCTTGCCATTGCTTCTCTATGCTTTTTAGATGATATCAACAAATCCCAAATGCTAGCATTTGCCTGGGTCTTCTTTAATTGCTTGATGAATTGGTTATCTTTTTCTTCCTTGGTTTCTTCTTTGCCAACTTCTTTGCCTTTCTCAATAGTCTTCTCAGTTGTTCTCTCCTTCTCTTTCTTATTGTCTAATCTCCCACTCCTTGGATGTTCTCACTCTCACCCTTAAGTTTTTCTCCCTTGATTCTCACTCTCTCTTCTTCGTCACTGCTAAAGTTAGCCCAAAAGTTTGGAAGGGTCTTGGCTTTAGGAAGGTCATCCCAAATACCTATAACTCTCACTTATTTGCATCTTCTAGGTAAGCTCTCACTTCTCACAAGGTTCTCAATTCACTTCCCTTTCCTAGCTTCGCTCACCTTCTTCACTTTGAGTCTTCTAGGTGGTAAGCCTCCCCTAGCCCCTTTTTCTAGCCATCCACTTGGCAAAGGCACTTGATGATATTGACTTCTCCTTGGTGGATGCTTCTTCACTCGATGATGCCCCTTTTCTAGCCATCTACTTTTTGTTGTTGTTCTTCCTTATGGTCATTAAGGCACACAAATTTGAGTTCTAAGCTTTACTTGACTCCCTTATGCAATGTTGGTCCATCCACCCTTCTTGGCGTAGATCTCAGCTATCAAAGGAATGGGCTCATCTTTTGCCCTTTCAATGATCTCCCTAGGCTCTTCTTCTTTGGGCTCTTCAACCTTGGGTTTTACAATCGTAGGCTTCTTCTTCGTGGCCACCTTTCTAGTAGACCCTTCTTGTTGTTCAAGCTTGGACTTCTCCCTTCTTTTGGTCTCTCGGTCCTGTTCGATCTACTTTCTTTAAAGGAGTTCATGACTTGCTCCTCATTCAAGCCCGACCATATCATGTTGGTTATTAGAGGAGGTACCCGATTATAGTTGGGAGTGGAATGCATTTTGTATTGGGCTCATGTGTCTCTGATTGGGAATCTAGTCCTTGTCGATCAAATCTTAGATCTCGTGATGAAGATGAGTGTAATCATTGGTCTTATACCCAGTCACTTGGTGAAATTCACACTTCTCATGATCCCTCCAATTCCTTGGAAATGGTTTTGGAAGCTCTCTCAGTGGCAATGGCTGTAAGATCCCTTTAGCTCTCAATCTTACAAAGATCTTTGATAATGATCTTCCTAAACAACTAAACTTCCTTTGCTAGGCGACCGATTTCACCTTTACTTGTTTCGTGCTAGACCCACTAGTTTGGTGATACTGCCCCTAATTTATTCTAAGGTAGTTATTGTTGTTTCTTTTTTGCCTGGCCTCCAAATCTTCTATTTGAATGTCTGAACATATGGGTCTTCAAAAGTTTTGATGGGGAAGCCTACCAGTCTATCATTGATGAAGGTATGGACTCCCTTAATCGCCATGCAGACCAATTCTTTCTTCGCGGGCATGGATGTCATTTTAGTAACCTTGACCCTCCAACAAACTAGATGCTTTAAAAAGGTCTCATTGGGCTTCTGATGCGTCATCTATAAGTCCCTCAAGGTTACCCCCTAGTTAGGTGTTGTGGCGATACTGCTCTACAAATTGTTCAGAAAGTTCCTCGCAATCTTCTCGAACTCTCTTGGGGAGGTCATGGTACCATACTATTGTACCATCTTTTAGGGATAACATGAAATACTTTAAGATGTACTCCTTTGACAAAGGAGTGGTGGCTATGACAGCTACATATCGTCTCAAGTGTGTCTTGGGGTTGCCTTCTTTATTGAACTTGGAAGAGTCTGGTAGGCGAAACTTTGGCGGCAAATCATTATCTCTAATGAGTAAAATATCGTCTAGGTCTTTCACGCCTTTCAACCCCTTCTTCTTCAAGAGGGATTGGACTTTCTCCATGTCCTTGGCCTCAGGCTCTTCTTGATTGATCGGGCTTTTCCTTATCTCTACCTTGGCTAGTCTCACCATTACCCTTGAGCGGCGGCTAGTTTATGCTGTTGTTAGGGTTCGGTGATGTCAACCCTCATTTGAACCATATCGTTGTTGTTGTTGGGTACATCCATTTTATCAACTGGTTCTTCTTACCTTGTCAAACGACCAACTCATCTAACCCAAGCTATGACGAATGCAAAACAAACGTGTTAATGCCATGCATGCATAATATGATGCATACTGAATGGGGCTTTCATCCCGCCAGAGTGTTTGCGACCATGACACTATTTCAAAGCCTCTTTCGAGACTTAAGGCAACACAAATAAGCTATAGGCACATCTGGAGAAAGGAGTTGCCACCCAATTATTCAATGAGGAATGAATGGGGGCAATCTAATCCCTCGCTTCGGGACCTAACTACTCTTATCCCTTTAGATATAGGTTCAGAAGTTAGGTACGAGTCCTTTGACCCGCCTGAATGTAAATCTGGCCTCCACTTAGGAAATGCCAAATAGAAATATCTCATATTGTTACTTAGTCTGCTTAGCATTGTTCATTTTATGCACACATTTCCATTTTTATCTTTGTTAGGCATGTGAGGTAATTATTTAATTAATGACAGTTGTATATTCATACAAAGAAAGATGAAGTAGAATGAATTACATTTCCTTTCACACATAGGGGAATGGGAGAGGATTACAACAATCATTATTCAATAATAAAGTAAATTATATATTTCATCAATACAATCTATCATATATATCATAGGTATTCAAGTCGAGACTCCATAGATAATAAATTCCTCATCATCATTTGTGAGTCTACTAAATGTCTATCAAGTCTCTATATACATATTCATGTTATTCAAGTATTCATTCTAAGTGATGGTCCCTCACCATCAATGTGAGTCCACCACCACTTCATGGCATCATACAATCACCCTTATAATCATAATATATTCATACATTCATAAACAATCAAACAAAGCCATAATCTAATATCATGACATTCTAGCCTAGATTTTGATAAATTCTATCGTGGCAATTCTACCTCTAGTTATTCTAGCATAACTCATACCAATTATCGTGTCATTTCTAGCCTAAAACATGATTCTTATGGCTTATTCTAGCCTAATTCACACATCCAGCATCAATCATCATTCAAAGGCAAAACAATAATTCTTATATATTCTATGTTATTTCCTAGCATTCATCAAAGCAAATAAGTTTCTTATCATGATATGTGCTCTTAAGCATGATTCTAGACATTTTCTTCTAGTCATGATTCTAAGCATTCGCAAAGAAAATAAATTCCTAAGCATGATTCTAAAAAAGGAAGGATTGCAGACTTACCTCGACACGCTTATCCTTCTTGCAAAACAAATTGGGTTAGAACAATTCATAATAATCCTAAACATGATCCTAAGCATAAAATAAAACCCCAAACATACTTTTTCTAAGTAAGAAAAGTAAAAGAGAAAATAGGAGAGAGTAGGGAATTCTGATCTCAAGAGGTATCCTTTCCAGGTTTAGAGCAATAGAATGCCTAAAAAATATTTATACTAGAAAAGACTTCTCAAATTCTTAAGCATGCTTTCAAGAGGGAGAGAGATGACTATATTTGACAATCAGTGTGTTTGAAAACTAAAAGGAGGGGGGTTTATGCGGGAGAGGGGTGAAGACGAAAAAGGAAGTTTTCTAAGCAAATTTCCAAAAATAAATCAAAGAGGGTCGGGCGGCCATCTCCAGACAGCTGAGTAGCCATCTAACAAATAATCGACCATTGGCCAATAGCTAGGCAACTATCAGATGGCTAGATAACTATCTTGGATAGCTGGGCAACCGTTTAATGGCCGGCCGATCAATATCTCATAGGCCATTTCTTTTTTTGTCATCTTTCAATGCAATCGTTCCAGACCTTTGCTCCTTTGATTGCATATAACTTCTCAAATTAAACTCTGGTTTGTGATCTGTAAATTTCTACGAAAACTAGATATCTATAACTTCGCAACGGTATATGAATCCCCATCAGATTCCTTCTAGATTAGTTTATGTGATTTTTCAAACTCATGTATCAGTTTTCGAAGCCCTTCACCAACTTCTTCTTACCCTTCTCTTCTTGACTCTCACAGGCATTATGGTCATTTTCTTTGCTCAACATTCATCTTCATTCCTTCATCAAGCCTAAAAAACTCAGTGTCTATAGCTTAGCCCCTACTTTGAAGAGGTTTGTGAGACACAAAAGTTGACAAAGTACCCTTACTTTGTCTTGCTTTCTTCCCTCTCGGTATCTCTGCCTTCATTCTTATTCTATCAGACTTCCTCATCATCTCTCTCTCTTCTTCTATTCCCACAAAAAGTATACCATTTTAGTGTTAATGTGCTCATCTAAGGGCAGATGTACCCTTGAAGCCGTTCAAGGGCTAATGTGCCCATCTAAGGGTAGATGTAGCCGTTCAAGGGCTAATGTGCCCATCTAAGGACGGATGTGCCCTTTCAAGGGCTAGTGCACCCATCTAAGAGCTAGAAAGCATCCTTACGATGCTACGATAGAACACTCTTTAGTCCACCTACTTCTTAGGGTTTCTAACACTCTTCAGTGCACTTACTTCCTAGGGTTTCTAACACGCTTTAGTGCACCTACTTCCTAGGGTTTTCAACACTCTTAAATGCGCCTCTTCTTATGGCTTATGCTTATTCTAAGGGCTTAAATTACTCTTAAGTGCACCTATTTTTTAGGGTTTTTGACACTTTTCAATGCGCCTCTTCTTAGGGCTTATGCCTATTCTAAGGACTTAAAACACTCTGAAGTGCACTTACTTATTAGGGTTTTCAACACTCTTCAGTGCGCCTCTTCTTAGGGCTTGTGCCTATTCTAAGGGTTTAAAACACTCTTAAGTGCACTTACTTCTTAGGGTTTCCTTCTAATGCATGTCCACTAGGAAAACTTCTATCGTACACTGCTTCACGGTCTTTAGACCTTCTCATTCTCCGTGCTTTTAGCTAATTACATTCATACCTTCTTAAATTTCTTCAAACTTTGCATTCGCTGGGTTTCATGGCCATCTTCTAAGTATTTTTCATGCTTCTTCTAGTCTTTGTACTCATTGGGTTTCATCCCCTTCTTTCGAGTATTCTCCCTATAAGAAAAATAAGAATAGATGACGGGAACAAACAGTCATAAACGGGGATGGAGGATAGAGAATCAAATAGTCATCTATGTCACTGTCACTCATTCATGGTAGAGAAAAAGTCTATCATCAACTTTGTAACAGTTTTAATATGTCATACGTCTATCACACTGGGTAATTAAGTTTCTAATATATTTCCTTAAAAAATTTTGGTGCGAAATTGGTTTTTCTTTTTTAGTTTGGAAATTTTGGTGGGAAAATTGATTTTTTTGGATTCCAATTTAATTTTGGCAAATAATTTTGGCGCAAAAAGTAGTGGTTAATTTTTGGTGGGTAACTTTATGTTGTTTGTGACAGAATATATGATTGGTATCTTCTATCACAATACTTAAATTTAATTGCATAGAATTGATTTTTTTAATTAATTTATGCATTCTTGTATCTAAAATTCATTTACAAATTCAATATGAACTAAAATTAAAGTGCACATCCAATTGAGTTCCAAAAACATTTTATATTAATGACATCCACATAACAATATAGAGAACAAATTCCATAGATCAAGAATATCATTACCAATACATAAGATGAACCATCAATAACTATCAACAATGAATTATGACTCTAATTCAAATCCAAAAGTAACAACAAATGATAGCCCACGAAATTAAATTTGAAGTTCACAAGACAAATTGTAGCAAACCAAAAGGCAAGAGTAAATGTTTTATATTTGACTAGTGAAGCCAACAAAAACTCTTCATGTTTCCTTAGCAAAATCAACAGCATAACTCCTCCCATTGTCAGCTAATACCCAGCAAAACTCCTCCTAATATTATCAGCAAAATTCTCAGCTGAACACTTCCCATTTTGAGCAAAATACCCAGCAAAACTCCTTCCATTCTTAGCAAAATAGCCAACAAAACTCCCAAGTCTAACGATAACTCAATCTGTGCAACACAAATGAAAATACCCAAGAATATTACTAAAAAGAATTGTCTATTAAAGTAAGACTCCAAGTTTTAGATGCAACGCAACAATTACAATTTCACATTGCAACTTAAAATTTCACTAATTATAGCACATAAGAAGTAATAACAAGGTTGTTGTATAATATCACATTTATACTAACCATTTTGTTGATGCACTAATGATTTCGGAATAATGGTTAGCCCACTCTAAACGAAACTCATCTATTTTAACCTGAATGTATATGGTCTTTCCATTGAACTGATAACCACAAAATCAACATTGTCAAACTTCCAAAACAACGCCATACATATGTAGAAACCAAACATGTGATATTATATTCATGAGTAACTCACATCGTTCATCAGCAAACTAATGTCCGCTATAATGTCCTTCATGTATCTCAAGACATAATAGCCACATTCCACAGATCCAGGTTGTTGCAGGGCCTATTCACCATTAAACACCAAAATGATAATAAAAAAACTAATTTGTTTTAGGCCTAAAATAATAGCCATCTTTTACCTTCACAAATCTCATCTTAGAACTATAATGCCATCTTTCCTTACTAACCTCAGTCGTGAATAGTGTCATGGTGCTGTATGAAATAAGACAATAGTTAATTATCTAAAATATGTTGAATAAAGTAAAAAATAAGTGGGTTTAAATGAAAAGGGATACATATGTTTTAATTAATTATTCTAAATCACGATCAGGATCATTGTACCCCTTAGGATCCAAATAAAACACTTCTTTTCGCAACACATCAAACACAACTAAAACCCAATGGAAGCTAAAATAGAAAAAGGCATAAAAAAGGCATAAGTTATGAAGGACATGCTAAAATGAATGAAAATTGATAACACTTAATTAGAAGTTAAATATTTGGACCTGGGATTGTATGGCATAATTATGAATTGTCCATTAGTAGCTGTTTTCAAGCGCTTGCATACACCCTTTACTCTATCAGGACGACTGATTTCTGGTGGTTGCCCAGGTTTGGGTGATACCATGGCTGGACATACGAACCCAAATTGTGTCTTTCCTTTTCTATTTTGTACGATTGAGTTATATCAAAACCTGAAAAAATTGAGACAAAATGCCAAACTAATTTATTACAAGACATGCATCGCAATATCATATAAAACATTTTAAGCGGCTTGTTAATTAAAATCTCTTACACAATATATACTTCAATAGTGTTAACTCTTATCACTTGCATCGTCAACAATGCCTTGCACTCTATCTTCCCAATATGAGCAGTAATACCTTGTATATGAAATACATCATCAGCAAGCATGTATGGAATCCAACAGTCTAAAGGCAAGTATGTGTCACACAATTTGCCAAAGAGTTGTAGCATTGGATGACAGTTCTGGTGCAACGCCGCTGTATGCCTGGTGTTCCTTGGCATTTGCTGCACTACACCTTTTTTGTTTTTGTTTCTTTTCAGATTTGCAGCCCTTGTTTTAGGACTTTCAGGTGCAACCTCCCATAAACCATTAGCCAATTTAACTTCCTCCTGAAAAAGTTGCCTTTTGGTACTTCGAAGCTTAGTTTTCCCCCTCTGATTTGCAAGATCCACACATAAGTCAGGGTTGAGTCTCGGACTTAATCTTAGGATCGCAGTTGTGTTTCTTGCTGTCCGTCTTTTTTTCCTAGGTGTACCATCATCTTTTTCCTCAAGTCCTTCCATATTTGTCGTTGTTTTCTTAGGTGAGAAATTTTTCTTCTTTCCATCTAAGTTTCCCGAATTATTTGGCTCCTGTAAAATAAAATATCAATAGCAACTCCGTTATTATCCAAAATTAAATTAGTGGTTCAAGAAATAAAAGCCACCAACTAACAAACCATACATAATTATAAAATGTAGCACTATATCTACAGTTGTATTTGTAACAACAACACTTTATTGATATAAGTCCAAAGTTAAAATTGACCAAAAATAGACAATTAACCTTTTGTTCAACTTCCTCCACCAAAAGTTGCTTTTTGGTACTTCCAAGCTTAGTTTTCCCCCTCTGATTTGCAATATGCACACATAAGTTAGGGTTGAGTCTTAGACTTTTTCGTGGGATCGTAGTAGTGTTTCTTGCTATCCCTATTTTTTTCCTAGGTGTGCTATCATCTTTTTTCCTCAAGTCCTTCCATGTTTGCCGTTGTTTTCTTAGGTGAGGAATTTTTCTTCTTTCCATCTAAGTTTCCCGAATTATTTGGCTCCTATAAAATACAATATCAATAGCAACTCGGTCATTATCCAAAATTAAATTGGTGGTTCAAGAAATAAGAGCCACCAAGTAACAAAATATATAATTATAAAATGTAGCAGTATATCTATAGTTGTATTTGTAACAACAACACTTTATTAATATAAGTCCAAAGTTAAAATTGACCAAAAATAGACAATTAACCTTTTGTTCAACTTCCTCCATCTCATCCTTATCCTTGTCTTCCTTGCAACCGTCATCAGCATGGACATGAGATGGTGGGAAGGCAGAACTTCCCACATCTGAGTGGCGAGGTGTCTTCTTTAATTCCCTCATGATTTCTTCCAACTTACTTTCAATTACTGTCTTCCAAGCATACAACTCATCCTCTCTCTCATGCTGAGTAGGTGCATAAATGGTGTGAAAGTACTTTGTAAGGGTTATAAATTTACCAAGCCCCTGCATATGACCAGTTCAACTTCCTAATGACTGTGCAAGTATGTCATTTCTTCCATTTGACTTTAGTGTGCCTACTTCAGCCTCTTTTTTCAACTTTTCCTATCACCATGACAAATAAATTAGTGATAATATAATGATTAACTTGAACGATAGTATTTAACTATATTGAAGTTGCTCACTATTTTGTTAACAATCTTTTCAGTTTTAGGGTCGTATCCACCATTTTTCGTTCTCCGAGCTCTCTTCCAAAGTTCACTCCTGTCTACTAAATTTTTAGAAATACCGGTTTCTGAGGACTAATGGATAAACAAGTCAGATTAGATTAGTACACTATAAAATTACACTAAAAAAAATTAAATTGGTATAAAATGGTAGCTACTTACCATATCTTGCATCAATCCAATGTATCCTCTTCGAGTAAGTCGATGATTGAACTTGTTTAAGGCCCTCTTCCCCTTATTAGCACAACTGACTTTTTGTATATGATAAAAACATGTGGTTTTAGTATTTTTAGAATAGGTATTAATAGTGAAAAAATGTAAGTTGAAGATACTCACTTGAAAGTCATCAGATAAACATCTATTGACAAACTCTCTTCAAATAGGTTTCCTAATTTGGGGATAATCAATTGGGGGTCTATATAGTATCTTTTGATCTCGTGTGAATGGCACAATATACTTTCTTCTTAGCATGTACTTAAAGTTACGAAAAGCATACCCAATTGACTGTAACACTTGCTTCTTACTGCTATGATGAACAAGGAAGCGGTCTTAATATCAATGTTAACAACATAGAAAAGGCTGTCAGTAAAATGACAAAAGAATCACTAGCAAGTACTAAGATCACACAGTATACAATATATACAAATAAAATAAGTGAAGATCAATGTAATAAAATGTTTACTTATACCTGCACAGATTGCCATAAACGATCTTTTGTCTCAATTTTCACTTTACGCCAATCATTTATAAGCATTGAAACTGAAGTATGAGCCAAGACTCTAAGATAAGTAGCCAGCTTAGTGGCCTCATCACCTATAGGAACACCCATTACATTATGCTATACAATGATCTTCCCTTTCCTCGTTTTTCAGCTTTTTGTTCTACCTAGCACCCCTATTTACACCTCTTTTCCCATAACTACTCTCTGGAGCATCCAAATTAGCACCTTCAACATCAGCATCACTAACATCAGCACCTTCAACATCAACCTCTTCGTCTTCTTCATTGTGTTTAAAGTCTGGGCCTAAAGCATCCTAGGGGACATCAAGACCAGAGTCGTCATCAAGAAGGTCATCATGATTATAGTCCTCATAATTATCCTCATCATCATTAGCAATACCCTTTCCTTTATCCATTTAAGTACACCTGAAAAACATAAGTAAAAAAAAGTAAGAGACATAAAAAAATAAATGAGAAACCTACAAAATAAATTAAAGAGAAAGAATCCACAGCCCGCAAACTATAGGCTAAACTCATAAACATGTTACAGCTAAAAACAATAAATAGCCACAACTCAACAATCATAATTTTCAAAGATTGATTGCAATTAAACAATAAACCAGTTAATAATTGTAATAATTACTCACTACCAACTCCACAAAATGCCATATCAAACTTGAATCCGAATTCCTTCTTTGGTATTTCTTACATAGATTACTTGATCGCTATCAATAGAATGCAGGCAATCATTAGTTGGTAATTTAGTGGTGAATGGAGGGTGTTCTATTGCATCATTATACATATTATCTCCAATTCTTTGGTTAGGATCACCTCTACTAGGCATATGACATACAATTGACCACTTTTTATTAATCTGATTAGATACATAAAATACTTGTTTGGCTTGTGAAGCCAATATAAATGGATCAGATTTATACCCTAACCGGTTTAAGTCCACTAAGATAAATCCATGTTCATCCTTCTTTACACCAGTCTTATTTTGAACCCAATCACACTTCAACAATGGAATTTTTAACAAATGGTTGTCAAGAACCCATATCTCATGTATAACCCTATAAAATGTCATGTCACATGTTATTGGGTTTTTATCTTTAGAACTAGTAATCTGCATGGCTTTTGCAACTACAGTTACTCCACTATTTTGAGTAACTCGGTTTGACTCTCGATCTTCTGTTACAAAGTGGAAACCATTAATGTCATATCCTGGTTGTTTAACTACAAAAAGAAGAGGCCATTGTGATATCCAACACAAGATGTCCGAGATAGCAACATCATTTTCTATCAAAGAGTACACCTAAAAAGTAAGACATGTAAGTAAGCATTGTTCTTCGTTTAATAAGCAATAACAAACATGTTTAATAAATAGTAACTTTTATTGTCTACATGACCATGAACCTTATCAGTTAACCAATCAGCAAAGGTACAGTTGTGTTCCTCTTGTAACCATTTATCATTTTGATATGGATGACAAGATCTAAGCCATTCCATGTGCTCAGTCAAGGATTAGAAAATTCAGTTTGTGAGATTAGAAAAGGCACATTATAGTAATAAAAACAATATTCACATTTAGTTACAGGAAACTAAATAGATTACCTAATGTATGGTTCAACTTCTTGTGTGTTATGCAACATGTATAAATGTGCTTGAACTAGTGAAGTTGGATTAACTTTTCACCAGTTTTCCACGAAACAACGGCTTGTCAATTGACAAGTTTTGCACATGACCAGGTGGCAGCCCAACAGTGCACATGTTTAACATGTATTCTGCATAAAATTCTAATGCTTCCTCTGCAATATAACTCTCTGCTATACAACCCTCAGAACGGTTATAGTTTCGAACATAACCTTTTAGTGTTTTCATGTATCTCTCAAAAGGATACATCCAATGAAGAGAGACAGGACCATATAGTCTTACTTTGCTAACTAAGTGTACAGTAAGATGAACCATAATGTCAAGAAAAGATGGGGGGAAACAATTCTCCAACAAGCACAAAGTCACCACGAGGTCCATTTCCAGTTTATCGAATGTTGACACATCAATCACAGTTGTAAACAAGGAATTAAAGAAGAAACATAACCTAATGATAACATCTTTAACATGTTTTGGCAAGACAACCCTAAGTGCAATAGGTAGAAGTTGTTGCATAAGAATATGACAATCATGGGACTTTAGGCCTTGAAGTCTAAAGTCTTTCATTGACATAAGATTCTTAATGTTTGCAGAATACTCATCAGGAACCTCGATACTTTTCAAAGCTTTACAAAACCTAGCCTTTTCATCTCTAGTTAATGTGTAAGAAGCTAGAGGAACAAAGGTACAATTTCCTTGTATTATTGGTGCTAATTTGTCTCTAATTTTCATAGCCACAAGATCCTTCCTTGACTTGAGAGCATCTTTGGTCTTTCTGGAAATGTTCAGTAGTGTTCCATAGATGTTCTCACATATATTTTTTTTTTATGTGCATAACATGTCATTGATGTCACACTAGCAAGTACTTCCAATATTCTAAATTATAGAATATGGATTTTTTCTTCCACCACACACAATCATCATTGTTTGAACATTTAAGTTTTTTTATGTTACTTTTCCCCCATTTATTTTTAGTAGACTCAACTAGCAACAAAAGCTCCTCACCATTCAAAGGTTTTGGAGCTAGGTTATGCTCTATTGTGTTGTCAAAGGCTTTTGTTTGGTATCGAAATTCATGCTTAGAAGGAAGCCAATAACGATGGCTGAAATATACATTTTTTCTACCATGTTTTAGTCTACATTTGGGTGTGTCTACACCATAATATAGGTAGGCATTGTGCCCGTTAATAGTGCAACCTGCTAAATTCCGATATACTAGAAAGTCACTTATAGTCCATAGTAACACATCCCTTAAATTAAAGATTTCCTTTTTCTTGGTGTGAGGACTAGAAATCAATAGGGACAGCATCATAAATTTTCGTTTCATACACAACCATGGTATAAAATTGTATGTTATAAGAACAACCAGCCAGCAACTATATGTGCTACTAAGAGAGTTGTGTGGATTAATTCCATCAGTCGATAGGGCAAGTCAGAGATTTCTATCATCCGATGTAATGGCAGGCCATTTCTCATCAATTAGCTTCCATGATGGTGAGTCAGCTGGATGTCAAAGCTTACCATCAATTACCCTCTCAGTTGCATGCCAGATCAAGTCCTTGGCAGTTTGCGATGACTGAAACATACGCCTAAATCTATGAATGGGAGGAAAGTACCATAAAACCTTTGCGGGAATACCTACCCTATGTTGGTCTATTCTACCATCCTTTTTCTTCCACCTAGATAAGCCACAAGTAACACATTTAGAAAGCCCTTCATACTCTTTTCTATAAAGTATGCAATCATTTGGGCAAGCACGTATTTTCACATATTCTAAGCACAAAGCGGGCATTGTCTTTTTTGCCTTATACATAGACACTGGAATTTCATTATTTTTAGGCAACAACTATGTTAGAAAACTTAGCAGTTTAGTAAAACTATAATCAGACCACCCGAATTTATCTTTTCTATTAAACAATTTCACCAAAGTGCCTAACTTAGTGAATTTTGTACATCTTGGGTACAAAGGTTTTTCAACCTGTTCTAGTAGCTCTTTAAATGCCCTAGGATCTTCATCATAATCTTTATAAGCATCAAAAACCATATCCACTGTGTTACCATCATTGTAGTCCTTCGACTCAAATGGGATATCTTCATTGCAAGATGGTGTGGTATGGACATTTTCTCCATGCCATTTCCAGATTTGATAAGGCACATCAAAACCGTGCCAAAAAAGATGTTCAGTTACTCTCTTAGGTGAAAGAAAGGCTGAATTCTTGCATTCATAATATCGGCATCTAATGACATTGGCATCTTCAACATTTTCAATAGCAAACTTCACAAAATCTTGTACCCTTTTATCATACTCAGGTGAAATTCTACTACATTGAATCCAAGACTTATCCATTGTAGTTTCAATAAGTTTTGATCCTGACACATATAGATGGGAAAAAATGAAAACAGAATCACTTTATTTTTTGATTTATTCTTTTGTTAAAAAAAACAATTAACAAATTAACATCGACTTGGATACATGCGTAACAAAAAAAGAAAAGAGCAAAACATGTCAGCCCTACATAGTAGCCAAGACTTGCATAATAAAAATTATTGGGCAACAATAAAATAAATAAAAAATACTATGATCAATCCCATAATAATTAGGTCATGCATATCACAATCAGTTCATTGGTATCACATATAAGACTGCAATATGAAATTCATAACATCCAACTGGAAAAAATAAACAAAATTATTTCACTCAATTTAACTATTTCCAAGCAAAATTATTGATAAAAAGCAAAATATTGAAGATCTATACATCAAACAAACACAAAGCCAAGTCAATACCATAAAAAACAAAATTACCCACAAATATATTTCACGAAGAAAAACCCAAAAAAATTTTGATCGATAGTCAAACCATATTCACATTATAATTAATTGTCAAAAATTCTTATCCTCAATTCGTTAAAAAGAAACAATATATGAATATTACCCGAGGTCAAATTAGATGTAATTTCAATATAAAGAAACTAAAGTGGAGTCTAACGATTTTTTACCTTACTAAACCTTTGACCAGGAACTATGAAGTTAAATAAAGCTTTTAGCTTAGAAGCAGGTTCATCAACTGTTGTATCTGTAAAAACTAGTTATCGTATAAGTTTGGCATATTTAACACTGTTTGACGAGTTCTGGAAAGAAAAAGCAAGAAAATACAGAAGCAAACCAAAAAGATTATATAATAGAGCAAAAGCTTACCTTGAAGCTAGTGTCCACTTTAATATCAATATGTGATGTTCATGTTCTTTAGCTAGGTGTTAACGTTAGCCAAAAGTAGATAACCTTTCTTTCTTCTTGTGGATTTAATAGCTTGCATGGGAGACCAACATAAGAAAATTATGAATTTTCTAAATAAGAGATCCAAAATCTTAAACAAATGGCAAAAGCATATAACATTGACTATTTTCAAATATATTTCAATTAAATGATTAAATGAAGAATACAAATAATATTAAGTCATAGCCATTCTTATGGCCATCCAATAAGACCAAAAAAGATCAAATCCAATGAAGAATGAAAAAGAAATAGATTGCCTAGAATTCAACTACTGCTAAATAACTATAATTACCACAAACATGCCAATGCACTTAACCAAATCCACAAACTAACACGAAATCATCATCACAAAAGTTCAAAATCTCATTCTTGTAGCCCAAACCAAAGAGTCAACTCCATAGAAAAAAAACTAATAATAAACAAAATGGTAAACTCTACATAACAAGATAAGCTAAAAAATCAATAACGCTCGAAATAGCAACAATACACTAAATATCCAAGCAAGATTTTAGACCTAAATAAGCTATGAGTTATCCCAAAAACATCAAGACATTAAAACAAGTTAAACAGCCCAATTTAGCATCTTAAAGGTGGATTTTAATTGCTTTTTGCTTCAATAGTCCAGGCATTAACTCTTAAACTAACTTAAACAAATTATTTATTTTACTATTTCCAAACAAAAAGGCACCAATTAATGCAACAAAGTATACATACTCAAAAAAGTTGAAAAAAACAAAACAAAACAAAGATGAATTCAAAACAGAAAAACAAAGCCAAAAGATATTTTACTAATTCTATCGTACTTGATGCATTTGTAATATTCAAGTAATGATGGTATTAATTAGCTAGAGCTCTTCGAAGTTATTATAACCTTTTCACTTGTCTCTGGAAAATTTTATAGTAAATATTATCTTTTAACGTATGTATCTTATTAAATCCATCACAATTTTAAGGTTCTAATTAAGCTATTCTCTCTCTCTCTTTCTTTCTATCTATATATATTTATATATATATATTGTTCTTTTATTTTTACGCAACCGAATCACTCGTCATACGACATTCTATCAACTTTCTATTTATTCTAATTTTGCTAAGTATCACCACTTAATCTAGAAGATTAAATTGATTTCTTGGGAGTTAACTTAGGCATTTTGTTGATAAAATTAATTTATATGATAATAGAACGAAAATTTGTTAAAGGAAAAAAATAATTGAGTATGCACTACACCTTGAAACAATTTTAATCACTTATGTATAATTCTCTATGAAATACAAGCGTTTGCAGAAATAAGGCTTATTGTGCATATACTACTTTGTCCCATTCTCATAATATAAAAAGTTCTCCTAAAGATTCTACAAAATTTTTATGTGCAAGCTTTCATTAAGAAGAAAAGAAACAAAGAGAAAATAAAATAAAAAGTCAGTCTGTTCTCTCTTATGCTTAGCCTCAATGAAAGGAAAGTTATCTCTCAAAGAAATCAAGACTTTTAGCTAGATGCTAGATGGATTTGGGTAACTTTTGTTGGTTAAGGCTGGCATTATTCAAAAAATTATTGGCAAAAGAGCACCATGTTTTTGAAGATGTGAAGGGTTCAATTTTGTCAAGAGTAGGAGTAGAGTGGATGGAAAAGCTTCCACACACACACACACACACACACACCAAAAAGTCTCTCGACCTTGTTAATTGAATTCTAAATTGAAGATTGCGTTCACACCATACAAACTCGGTAATTGAACTACTTGTAAGGTACGTATTGTTTAATATTATTAAATCACAGTCAAATATATCAAATATAAACTGATAAATTAGTTCTTCAAGTGAGACATGAGTTTGAAAACTTAATAACTGGTAACATAGTAGATCCAAGTTTAGGATAAATCAAGTAGAACATCGTTTGCAATTTACAGATAATTAATCAACTAAAATTATAATACAACATTTGCAATATTCTATGAGATAGATTTCGTGCTTTCTCTTTTACAATAGAGATGGGTTTTGATTCTTTTCAATTTCAATTCATTAGTGCATACACAACATTGCTCGTGAGGATTGCTAATTTTGGTGTACAAAATTGTGATGCATGAACTTAACTCCAGTCACAAAATATTTTATGAAACAATTGAAAGCCCCAGCCGTCAAACCCTCTATTCCACTCGATGAAAAACCAATCACAAAGAACCAACACCTAAAATACTACACTAAATTGATGCCAAAACCACCTTAGATCCGCTATCACCACATCTACCATTAAAAATAGACTTCTCAACAAAACCCCAAACAAGAAAAGAAAGAAAATAAAACTTTTTGTTGATATAAGTTAAGGACAAACCTGATGCATGTGATATCAAAGCCAAAGTGACGTCCTTAGGCAAGAAATCGATGACAATGGGAGCGACAGAGGGAGTGAGTGAGGGGAGAAGCAACGAAGTGAGGTTCAAAATAAAAATGAAGCGAAGATTTTGCTGCTGATAGAGTGAAAGAGAAGGAGAGAGCCACTAATTCGATCGGTGAGAGAGGGGGATGTATTTTTGTTCATGGTGGGAGCGGCTTAGAGATAGTGAAAGAGCGAAAAGAGGAAAAAGATTTTCTAGGGAAAATAGAAGAGGGAAGCCAAAAATTAAGAAAGGTGGAAAGGAAAAATTAGGTTTTCTCATATATTAAGGATAAAAAACACCGTCTCATTTTGTATATTTTATTAACAAAATTATGCTTTTTGCTCATAAGTAATAAAATATTAATTTAAAATTTGGTTAGACATGGTCAATAAAAAATTTATATCATGAAGTTATTGATAGTGTTAATTTCTATTACTGTTCTGTCATCAATTATTGATAGACAAAAAATGTATCACATGTATATCATTAAGTTTCTGATAGACTATAATTCTATTGTAATTATGTCATCTTTTGATGATATAACGATTTTTATCATAGAGTGCCAGTCATCTATTCCTATTTTTCTTGTAGTGTCTTGATTTCTTCTGATCCATTGGGGAAATATCTTGAGTTCTGACATCCTTCACTCTTCCATTCATCATGGTCTTTACTTGAGAATTATGTTGTTCATTATCTGACTCACTGGGGATTTTTCCTTGCAAATTCTTGTAAGATTCAAACATTTCTCGATAATGTAAAATCAATTAAATTTTACCTTATTTAGCGTGTTATTCAACAAATTGCTTTCTAGTATCTGGAGGAATTCTTCCATGTGATTCCAGTTGAAAGTTCTATCGGCTGATGTTACTCTTCGTTCCTTATGAGTTCCTAAACTATTGCCTTGGTCGAGTGCTTGCCACCGATTTTGTTTCAAAATTCTTTTAGTGTCTTAGGGTCGATGCAGAGTCTTTCTTTTATTTTCTCTCTTCTCTCTTCTCTCTTCCTCTCTCGTCTCTCTTCTATCTTTCTCTTTCTTTCTCTCTTTTCTCTCTTCTTTTTCTTTCTCTCTTTTCCTCTTTTTGTCTTTTTTTTCACTCTTCTCTTTTCTTTCTTTGACATGTTTACCCTTTCACCTTTTCAACTATCTGACTATGAATCTTCTTATATTTTTCAACTCCTTCAAGGTGAACTTCAAATTTCTTCTTCAAAATTCCTTCTATAGGGTAGACTTCAAATTCCTGAAACAAAAGAGATGCCTTTTCAAGGTGGACGCCTTCTTCATGGTAGATGCCTTCTTCGAAGGAGATTTCTTCTTCGAGGTAAATGCCCTTTTCGAGGGAGATGCCTTCTTCGAGGGAGATTCCTTCTTCAAGGTGAGCATCCTTCATCAAAGAAGATACCTTCTTTTTGGTAGTTACGTTCTTCAAGGTAGATTTGTTCTTCAAGGTGGATGCCTTCTTTGAGGATGATACCTTTTTCAAGGGAGATTCCTTCTTTAAGGTGAACATCCTCCTTTAAAGGAGATACTTTCTTTTAGTAGTTACCTTCTTTGAGGGAGATTCCTTCTTCAAGGTGATATATTCTTCTTACAAATTATTGTGTCTCATCTAGACCATGTGAGTGTCTTCTAGACTGTACTCGCACTTCTTGCATGGTTGACCATCTCAAATCTTTATTCTCGAATGTGGTCTTTTTCGACTATCTTTAACTATAGCAATCCTTATTATTATGGTAATCCTTATCTATAAGGTTGTCCTTCTTCTGGCATTTTGTACTGCTTAAAAACTTCATCCAGGCATTTAGCATATCATGTTGCTCCAAGCAATCATTAGATCTCATCGAGACTGAGGTGTTTGTCCAAGTAACTTGCATATCGTGCTACTTCTATTCCCATTTCTTTTTCGGTTACCCCCAGTATTAAACGTTGTGATTTTACAAAACTTGGTCACTTTTGAACCTATACCATTTTGGTAAGTCTTTTGACTTTGTATTTTCATGTTTCCTGTCATTCTTAAATCAATTGTGAGTCATAAAATGCAACACAATGCAATGCAATGTGGGTACCACGAGTCTTTCGTATGCAAGCTGCTTCTCATGGGTATGTTATAAATGTCTCATCAATACCAAGCACTACTTTATACTTCATGTATGCATGACTCCTGTCCTAATAGTTTTTCTAACTATATGATTCCTTTACTTGGATTGGATAAGTCATCAAGAGGTTGCTCATCTAGATTAGAAGGTTTGAACATCTTTAGGCTCAGGTTGTTGTTTCTTTAGTTGATGCTGATGATAAGTAAAGACTATCACAATCGGCCTTCTTTTTCCCTTCTACTTTTCTCCACTCCTTTCAATGCCTCTTCTCACACTTCAACATGTCTGATTTTCTTTAAAGACTCTCTAGTCCCTTTAAATGATGCAAATTGGAAACAACTCCAATCCGTTGGTCTTTATTATTTGAAGTTTTTTCGCCGTGTCAAGCTCAACATCCCTTTTCTTAAGGACTGTACAACCTTCTGGGATTCTCAAGATCATGTCTTCCATTTCAATGGACAAGAGCTTTGAACTCTATATGAGGAATTCTCTGCCATACTCGGTCGTCACTCATCTAGTTTTGAGAGCCTTATTCTTTTTACTATTTAGACACCATCAGCATCTGATCTCACCCACTTCCTTGACTTCTTGATTTCCACCATGGGCATTCATACTAAGGGTGGTAGAGTGACATTATCTTCCATCATGCTTTTCCTTAGAATGATGAACAGGAATTTGTCCTATTAGCTTTGCCTTCTTTAGCTTTACCTTCTTACACAATTTCTATTAGTTTCATCAAACGGTCTCAGAGATCCATATCTTGTGGCCATCATTCCTCATTTGGGACTTGGTTTCACCATGTTTCCCTTGATTATATCTGAGACATTGATCAGACTGGATCGAGTCAGGGTTGATCCGAGTCAGAGGTGTGGTGGCAGTCTTCCACTTCTTCTGGTTCTTCTTCTAACCTTAAATTCTGCCTAAGTCACCATTTTAGGTTTTCAACTTAGCGTGTTCAAAAATTTTTCATTTTCATTCCATTTCTCTTTTTTTTTTGTTCTATAATTTTTGCCTAAGCCACCCTCTTCAGGTTTTTTACTTAGCAAGCTTGCCCTAACTTTTGCCTGAGCCACCCTTCCAGGGTTTTCAACTCAGTGGGCTTTTTCTTCTTTTCTTTCATGCCCTAACTTTTGCCTAAGTTGCCCTTTCGGGTTTTTAGCTTAGCGGGCTTGCTTTAATTTTTGCCTAAGCTGCCTTTTCAAGGTTTTCGACTTAGTAGGCTTTTATTTATTTTTCTTTTCTTCTTCGCATTTGGCTACAAGAGAGGCTATCCATTCTAGCATTATTTTCTTGCACTTCCTCCAAGATGATTGAGATAATTCTTCTTGCCTTGATTTTCAAGATGTTTAGGGCAATTCTTTATCCCCTTGCTTCTTTTCTTTCTCAAGATGAATGGACAACTCTTTGTCATTTGTTTCTTTTCGCTTCTCAAGATGAATACCCCCTATATGAAGAGTTTAGTATCCTTTTGGAAAATTTCTTCGTCCAGCTTCAAAAGCATTATTCCTTCTTCTTCACAAACATCCATGCTAGACAAAATGGCTAACTTCTTCCATATATCATGTTTTTTCACTATCGATGGCAAAGTTGCTTATTTGATACCCTTAATGAAAACTATTGACAGAATTTCTGATATATTTTCAATAAACCCAACATCCTCCAATAACAAGTTGAAATGTTGAATGTAAGTTATGCATCAATTTAATTCACATTCAAGATCTTCAGAGATTTCTCAAATTCTATGGCTCAACGGTAATGCGTTGACATCGTGATTGTTCACAATTTTGACTCTAAGCCAGAACTGCTTCATTCAAGATTCTTCGTGTGTGTGTAGCTATTCATACTTCATTTGTTGAAACTCAGATGGCTTTATGCAAACAAAAACTAATGATCAATCTCTAAAGATAGAAGGACTACCATAAGCCTATTTTGCATGCCACTCCCCACTGATGTAGGCTCAACATAACATCAAGGATCATTAGGGCTTTACAAAACTTATAATGATGGGCTAGGGTCAAGGTATGATAAAGGAAACTATAAGATTATCTTATCCATAGTCATACAACCATTCTAGGATTTAATTGAGGGCATCAACTTCTTCCATTTGTACCCCCAAACTTTGAGTTTTCACCTACCATGTTTGCTTTGCTTTTGATTTTGAATGGCTACACCCTACAATTTATGTGTAATGGGATTAGCACCCTCTTTTCTTTTTATTTCTTTTTTCTTCTTTTTTCATTTTCTCTCTCTTTCTTTTTCTCTCTTCTCTTTTTTTTCTTCTTTTCCTGGAGCTTAAAATTTTACAAAAACTTCTCAACTTCCTTTCATTCCCCCATAAGCATGGTTCTCAATGTTCTTTTCTACAATATTCATATGTTATGAGTGAAAGGTATTTTGTAAGGAAAATTTTTCTAGTGTTAGGATACATTTTGTAGTTAGACAAAGAAAAGGCTTGATTAGGCTCAATAGGTATACTAGTGATAATGAAGTAAGTATAGGTGGGCTTGAAAGGTCATTCGATCCAAAGAAGTCCTGAATCACTTCCTTTATGTTATAAAGCCTAGGATTTCACCTCGAGTGGTGATCAAATAGGTTTTAGAGTCTTGTGAAATCTTAACACCAAGCTTTATTCACGTAAAGTTTCTCTAAGTGATATAAAGTTTCATATTCATGGCTATTGTGCTCAAATGATTAAAGAATCAAGAATGAAACTCATCTAACAAGAAGAGTCAAGCATGCAAACAACACAATCTCATGTATTGCCAAAAATATATTTCCAATGAGTGTCATGATTTCATCAATGATTATCAAAAGAATACATAACTCTGTATCAAAACATTTCAAAACATCGTTATTTTTTTCCTAAGTCAAGGATTCTCCCATGCACTAATGCATTCTCACTATCTGATCCACTGAATTGGTCATATTGCTCTTGAAATCTGTTGTTACTTCCCTTTTGCTTGGCCTCCAAATCTTCTATTTGGATGCCCGAATAATACAAGTCTTCAAAGGTTTTGATTTGGAAACCTTGTCAGTCTATCACTAATATAGGCATGGGCCTTATTGATCACCATACGGACTTGGTATTTCTCTATAGGCCTTGTGGTCATCTCGGTAACTTTGACCCTCCAACGAACTGGATATTCTGAGAAAGTCTCATTGGGCTTTTGACGTGTCATCTTCAAATCTCTCAAAGTTATCCCTAGTTGGGTGTTGTAGTGATATTATTCTACGAAGTGCTTTGATAGCTCTTTCCAATCTTCTCAAACTATTTTAGAAAGATTGTGATACCACACTACCACATCACCTTTTGAGGATAACGTGAAATACTTCAAGTTATATTCTTTCATCAAAGGAGTGGTGGCCATGACAGTTGCATACTGTCTCACATGAGTCTTGGGATTCCCCTCCCCGATGAATTTGGACAAGTCTGGTAAACGAAACTTTGGAGGTAAGTCTTGATCTCCCATTAGTAAGATGTCATCTAGGTCTTTGTCCTCCTTCAATACCTTCTTTTTCAAAAAAAAGATTGGATCTTTTCCACATCTTTAGCCAACTGCCTGACTAATTCAGGTTCTTCGTAGTTGATTGGGCTTTTCTCCCTATTTTTACCTCGGCTAGTCTCACCATCACCATCACAATTAACCTTGGGTGGCAGCTGACTCATGCGGTTAGATCCATTTTTGAGTGCTTCAATGCGTTGGGCCATTTGTTGCTAAAGCATGGCCATGTCGGCTCTCAATTGGATCATTTCTGTATTTTTATTGTTGGGTGATGCCATTTTGTCTTCTTTATTATCAAATGACCACCTTGTCTAACCCAAGCAATGATGGCTGCAAAACAAAAGCGTTAATTTCATACATGTATGCATGTATGCATGATATGATGCATGCCCATACAAGGGCATGGATATGCTTTCAGCCTTCCAACCTTAATCTCCTACACACGTGAGGTTGCGTCTTCCTTTCTAGGATTTTTGCCCTCATTCCCAAGTCATCATCATGGGATATGGGAATGCGATTTTCTCTCTCCTAATTCTAACATTAATATGATGTTGGATTCTTCATGATTATCATAATATGGTTTTCAAAACGTCATGATAACCTTAACTCATGGCACATGTTCCCATTTTCTTCTTTTATGGGTGACTTGACATGTGGCATTTGTTCATGGTTCCATGAGGTTTCGAGTTGATGTTATTCTAATCATGAAAAATTTACATCCATAAACATGCATTTCAACATGGGTTTTGGATATTCATCTTATTGGAAATTTCTAAAGTCATCTACATGGCTTGAGTCTCAAGGGTCCAATGGCCTAGGCTTCTTCGAGTGCGAGATGCCCCATTGGGCCGATCTCTTTTTATACCAATTTGATAGTATGTGTTTAAAGGTGGTGACACCAACATGAGTCATCTAGGAGTGAAATGGAGCCAAAAACTTCTCATGCCAATGCCACACGGTTAGTTTAGCCATTTCGTGCTCATTATGTGCAAAAGTGCAGTGATGCAAGGACTCATTATATCAACACGAGGTATTAAAATTTGGTATTCCCATTAGAATCAACTTCACTTATCCCTAGTAGAGTCACCACCATGAATGGGGACGAGAATGTTTGCAACTACAACATTGTGTTAAATCCTCTTTCGAGACTTAAGGGAACACAAATTAGCCATGGGCATGTCTGGAGAAAGGAGTCGTAACCCAATTATTCAATTATAAATGAATGGGGGCAATCTGATCCCTTGCTTTGGGACCTAAACTACCCTCATCCTTTCAAAGATGAGTTCGGAAAGTTAGTTACGAGTCTTTCGACCTGCCTAGATGTAAATCCAGACTCCCATTGGGAAATACCAAATAGAAATATCTAATATTATTACTTAGTCCGCTTAGCATTATTCGTTTTATGCACACATTTCCATTTTTATCTTTTTTAGACATGTGAGGTGATTATTCAATCAATGATAGTTTTATATTCATACAAAGAAAGACGAAGGAGAATGGATTACATTTCTTTTCAAACATAGGGGAATGGGAGAAGATTACAACAATTGTTATTCAACGATATAGTAAATTCTATATTTCATCCATATAATCCATCATATATATCATAGGTATTTAAGTCGAGACTCGATTGATAATAAATTCCTCACCATCATTTGTGACTCTATTCAATGTTTATCAAGTCTCTACATAAATATTCATGTTATTTAAGTATTCATTCTAAGTGATGGTCCCTCACCATCAATGTGAGTCCACTATCACTTCATGGCATCATACAATCAAACTTATAATCATGATATATTCATACATTCATAAACAATCAATCAAAGCCATAATTTAATATCATGGTATTCTAACCTAGATTTTGATAAATTCGATCATGGCAATTCTACCTATAGCTATTCTAGCGTAATTCATATCAAGTGTGATGACATTTCTAGCCTAAAACATGATCTCATCGCTTATTCTCGCATAAACATGGCATTCATGGCATATTCTAGCCTAATCCATGGCATTCATGGCATGTTCTAGCCTAATTCAAACATCCAACATCAATCATGCCATTCAAGGGCAAACAGTAATTCTTAACTTTCCTATGCTATTTCCTAGCATTCATCAAAGCAAATAAGTTTTCCTATCATGATTGTAATCATATGCTCTTAAGCATGATTGTAGACATATTCTTCTAGCCATGACTCTAGGCATTCACAAAGAAAATAAATTCCTAAGCATGATTCTTAAAAAGGAAGGATTACGGACTTACCTCGACATGCTTATCCATCTTGCAAAGCAAATTAGGTTAGAACAATTCATAATAACCCTAAAAATGATCCTAAGCATAAAATAAAACCCCAAACATGCTTTTTTTAAGCAAGAAAAGTAAAAGAGAGACTAGAAGGGAGGAGAGAATTCTTCTCTCAAGAGGTACCCTTTCCGGGTTTAGAGCAATAGAACGCCTAAAAAAATATTTATATTGGAAAAGACTTCTTGAATTCTCGAGCATGTCTTCAAGAGGGAAAAGAGATGATTGTATTCGACAATCGGTGTGTTTTGCAAAGTGAAAGGAGGGGTGTTTATGTAAAAGAGTGGTGAAGATGAAAAAGAAAGTTTCCTACACAAATTTCTAGAAATAAACCAAAGAGGGTCGGGCGACCATCGCCAGGTAACTGAGCGGCCATCTCATAGATAACCAGTCATTGACCAATAGTTGAGTAACTATCAGATGGCCAGGCAGCTATTCGATGGCTGCTCGATCAATATCTCGTAAGCCCTTTCCTTTTTTGTCTTCTTTCAATAAAGTCCTTCAAGACCTTTGCTCCTTGATCACTTATAACTTCTCAAGTTCAACATTAATTTTTTATCCATAAATTTCTATAAAAACTAAACATCTGTAGCTTTACAACGATATATGACTCACCATCAAATTCCTTCTAAATTAGTTTTTGTGATTTTTCAAAGTCATGTATAAGTTTTCAAGGCCCTTCACAACTTCTTCTTACCCTTCTCTTCCTGACTCTCACGGGCATTTTGGTCATTTTCTTTGCTCGACATTAATCTTCATTCCTTCATCGAGCCTAAAAAATTCAGTGTCCATAGACATATGGCATTTTTTCATGGTTCCATGAGGTTTGAGTTGATGTTATTCTAATCGTGGGGAATTTACATCGATAGCATGCATTTCAACATAGGTTTCATCCTTTTGGAAATTTCTAGAGTCATCTAAATGGGCTTAAGTCTTAAGGGTCTAATGGTCTAGGATCCTTCGAGCAAGAGATGCCCCCTTAGGTCAATCTCTTTTTATACCAATTCAATGGTACTTGCTCAAAGGTGGTGACATCATCTAGGGGTCGAATGGAGCTAAAGACTTTTGATGCCAATGCAACACGGCTAGTTTAGGCAGTTTGTGCTCATTATGTGCAAAATTGTAGTGATGCAAGGACTCATTATACCGACATGAGGTATTAGAATTGGTATCCCATGAAAATCAACTTCTTTTATCCAAAGTGGAGTCGCCACTGTGAATGAGGCTTTCATCCCACCAAAGCATTTGCGACCATGATACTATGTCAAAGCCTCTACAAAGACTTAAGGGAACAAAAATGAGCCGTAGGTACGTCTGGAGAAATGGAGTCGCCACTCAATTCTTCAATTGGGAATGATTGGGGGCAATCCAATCCCTCGCTTCGGGACCTAAACTACCCTTATCCCTTTAAAGGTTCGAAAAGTTAGATACGAGTCATTGGACCCAACCGGATCAAAGTCCGAACTCTACTAGGGTATACTAAATTAGAATAGCTCATGCTATTACATAGCCCGCTTAAGTGGTCAATTTTATGCACCCATTTCAAGTTTTAATCTTTAATAAGCATGTGAGGTGATTATTCAATCAATGCAATTGTATATTCATACATAGAAAGAGGGAGGAGAATGGATTACATTTCTATCAAACATGGGGGAAAGAGAAGAGGATTACATTGCTTGTTATTCAACAACTAAAATAAAATAATTCTACTTTAAATAAAATATTTCATACATTCTTATAAATCATACATTGAATAATTAATTTGAAACCCAATAGATGAAAAATTTCTCACCACCATATGTGAGTCTATTCAACGTCTATTAAGCTTCTTTCATGACATGTTCAATATAAGGTCATAATCTAATATCATGGCACTTCGACCTAAATTTGATAATTCTATCATGACAATTGTTATTCTATCATAATTCATATTAATTCATGACATTTCTAGAGTAAATATGGTTATCATGGCATATTCTATCCTAAGTTAAATAATCGAAATCAAACAAGGCTATTCTAGTCCAATCCAAGCATTCAAAGGGGCAATATGGTAATTCTAATCTTTTCTATGCTATTTACTAGCATACTTCAAAGCAATTATAAGTTCTCTTAGCATGATTCTAGTCACATACTCCTAAGCATGATTCTAAGCATTTGTAAAGGAAATTAAGTTCCTAAACATGACTAAAGTAAAGAAGGAATAGTGAACTTGCCTCGACACGCTTATCCATCTCACAAAACAAACAAAAGGGGTTAAACAATTCATAGAACCCTGAACATGCTCCTAAGCATCAAAATAAAACCTATAAATGCTTATTCTAAGCATAAACTAACCCAGACATGCTTTATTCTAAGTAAGAAAAATAAAAGAAAATAGAAAGGAGAAGAGAAATCTGCTCTCAGAACGTATCATTTCTAGGTTTAGAGTAATATAAAACGCTCAAAAAAAGCTTTAAACTGGAAAAGACCTCTTAAATTCTCGAGCATGTCTTTAAGACGGAGAAGAGATTATTATATTCAAGAATCGGTGTGACTTGAAAAGTGGGCCAAAAGGGGTTTATATAGTTAAGGGCTGCAATTGAAAAAGACAGCAAAATCCAAAAAAGAAAGGTTCAAAATGAAAAATTCCAAAATAAATGGACCAACAGTTGGGTTATTGTTTGACAGCTGAATGGCTGTTCCCTTTTTGGTCCTTCCTATTTTCGCACTTTATAGTACTGTCCCTTCTGACTTTTATCTGTTCGATCGCATATAACTTTTTAAGTTCAATTTTAATTTGTGATATGTAAATTTCTACAAAAGACCCATCAACATATTCCTTTTGGATTAATTTCTGCGATTTTTTGAAGTCACATGTTAGTTTTCAAAATCCTTTGTTAATTCCTCGTCACCCTGTTCCTCTTCAGCTTCCAAGGGCACTTCGATCATTTTCATTACTCAACATTCATTTTCATTTTATCATCAAGCCTCGAAAACTCAGTGTTTATATGGTCTTAGCTGGAATGCAATGAATGATATTGTCTGCAATCAACTGGCCCACATTAATTGACATTTCATGCTTAAATGCATATAAAAGGGTGGCCCTCTCCTTGGATACTTTCCCACGATGAGTGTTAGCCAACATCTTAGCAAGAACAAAAAGGTTCAAAGCCCATAACTCAACTCGTATGATTGAAGTTAGAAACATACTAGCCTCCCCTCAATCAGCTTTGGAAGAACCCTACTGAGTACCTGTTGGAATGAGATAGGCAAGGATGTCATCAAAAGTTGGATTCAACTTGTACCAGTAGCAATCACATTCACCAATATCGCGTAGCTTGTAAAACCGATTAATGATAGAAGGGCTAAATGAAACTTGCTTACCACGCGCATACATACTGTATCATGTCCTCTCCTTGGCATTGGCATAAAACTCTCGGACTACAGGTGTAATAGCATGCTCAAGCTATGCCATAAATGTCTACCATGTATCCCTACCTAATATACTCCATAATGTAGCATTGTCGACGTCAATTCCTCACTCCCGCAAACAGCTTTTGGTTAGAACTGTAGTTTGACAGCGATTATAGTATCAACACTTTTGAAGATATGCCGATCAAAAAAAGGAGGAAGGCTGATGTGGATGCTTCTGTGGCTTTACAAACCTTTCGTTTCTTAGGTGCCATGGACCTACACACAATTCAAGCAAAGAAGAAAAAATACTCCCAAAATTTTAAATCCAATTCATCATCAAAACTTGCATTGATTATTTTCTTCTCCAAGTCATGTTTGTAAAAGCAGAGAATGTAATAAGAAAACAACCCAAGTTGAGACCAAACAAATATATGGATATGAAATCCAAGTAATAATAGCATTAAAAGAAATAGCACCTAGAAATATAAAAGCAACTAAAACTTCCAATTTCAATGGAGTGACTACAATCCTATTTAAAAATAATCTGTAAATCAGATGGTATAATCAAATAATTCCTAAAGCATCAACATAATGATAATCACCCATATTAGTCACATAAACAATTATCATAAAGTTATGCACAAATAAAATAGAATTGAAACCTTCACAAAGTCCTTTTTAAAGCAAAACTTCGAATGATTATAGCACAAAAATAAGAGTATAAACAAGGTGAAGCCTCAATCATCAACATCACTTAACCACCACCAGTGTAAACAAGGAGATGATATTTGAACCTTTGTACTAAATAACAATCATAAAATATAGGTAATACAACATTGACCTAAACAAAGTCACTCCAAAATTGCCCTGTATTCTATTCGAAGCAAATCATCGACCATAGACATTATCATACTGTCCTGCAGTTCTAATTGATATTTGTGAATCCAAAGAACTTAACAATCCACTAGCCAAATTAAAATCTCATGCAAGATGTCAACTACAATTAGCCAATATAACTACCCATCGAAAATCAAATACCAATCAAAACTAAGAGAGAATAAAAAATCAAACAACACATCAACACTCCCAAATATTCCACCTTTTATCCCCCAAACTCCATATGTCAAATCCACCTATTATGGTAGCCACAATCACTGCAATATTGATGAGAACAATTGCACAGCAAGCTTTATAGAATAAAACAACTTTAACAATTAAAAGCCAACTTAATGTTTGTAAAGATTGAGGTACAAGAACCTACCTAAATCGTTTAATAAGCAAAGAGACCACTAAAGGGATGGAGTTTGTGTGGAGAGAGATAGAGAAAACGGAAAAGAAAGTGCATAGAGACAAGGAGAGTAAATGCAAGCAGGGCTACATTGGTCTTGGTCATCAGAGATGGTGGCATCGCACAGAGAGTGATGGAGTTGAGGTGAGTTTGAAAAATTGCAGCCAAATCAAGTCTTTTTTTCCCCTAAAAATTCTAAGTTGCGTAGGAGTGCAAGTTGTGTTGCACAGCAGGAACTAGTTATTCCCAATTTAATTTTGCCCTAATTTTATCACGAAGGCACAAGAAATTTCTTAAATTCATAAGAGTTTTGGCACAAGCACGCACACTTGGTTGCACAGGAGCGTCGAGCCTCTAGCATAAAATTATTAAACTTTAGGAAATTGTTTACACAAGCACGCAACACTTTGCGTAAGGGGTGCAACTTAAGAGCCTAAATTCCTAGGATTATGGTTGCAGTAGTGCAATGGTGCAAGGTTTTAAGAAAAAATAGGGCAACTTACCTACACAGGAGCGCAGTTCTTTTGTCATAAGATTGCACAGCGGTGCAACACATATAGCATAAGGGCACAACATCCCTGCCATGACTCCTCCAAACTGTGCTCTTGAGCTGAAATTTTTCCTAAAAACACTTACAAACACAAATTAAATGCATAAATAGAATAAAAAATGGAAAAACACAATTAAAAATAAGAAAAACAAATGAACAGTTAAGGAAAAATTATAAGAGCAAAGTATAACTCTGGTTGCCTCCCAAGGAGTGCTTTCTTTTATGTCATCGGCCGCATGTTGTTCTACCTTTCAAACTTCGTTAAGTAACATTGTGTTGTTCTTGAATTCCACTTCACCACTTGTGTAAGGCTTCAACCTTTGTCCATTGACCTTGGATGTACTTTTGCTCGGATGTCCTATTTTCATTACACCATATGGAAAAACCTTAACTACTGTGAAGGGAACAGACCATTGTGATTTGAGCTTCCTTATGAACAAATGCAATTGTGAGTTGTACAAAAGTACAAGTTGATCGAGTGAGAAGGTTTTTTGAAGAATCTACTTATCATGCCATGCCTTGGTCCTTTCTTTGTAGATCTTTGCATTCTCATAAGCCTCATTACGAAATTCTTCCATCTCATTTAATTGCAACAATCATTTTTCACTAGCTTTTTGTAAGTCCATGTTCAGCTACCTCACTACCCAATAAGCTCCATGCTCTAACTCTAATAGTAGATGACATGCCTTTCCAAAAACTAGCCTATATGGAAACATTCCAATTGATGTCTTGAAAGCGGTTCGATATGCCCATAATGCATCATCCAACTTTCTTGCCCAATCTTTCCTCGAGTTTACAACCTTCTTTTCAAGAATTCTCTTCACCTCTCCATCTGAGATCTCCGCTTGCCCAATAGTTTGCGAGTGATAGGCAAGAGCTTTTCTATGGTTTACACCATACTTAGACAATAAAGATGTGAATTGCTTGTTACAAAAATGTGTGCCGTCCCCACTTATTATGGCCCTTGGCGTACCGAACCTTGTAAAAATATGCTTTCTTAGGAAGTTAAGCAGTACTTTACCATCATTATTTGGCATTGCCACTACCTCAACCCATTTTGACACATAATCCACTGCCAAGAGAATGTACTTGTTATTGTAAGAAGATGGAAATGGTCCCCTAAAGTCGATGCCCTATACATCAAATAGCTCCACTTCTAGCATGCTCTTTAATGGCATTTCATTTTGTTTAGAAATATTGCTTGTTCATTGACACCTATCACCATTGGCAACAAACTTATGAGCATCCTTAAATAGAGTGGGCCAACAGGAACCTGATTGAAGAACTTTTGCTACTATCCGTTGTCCTCCAAAGTGACCCCCGCACTCTAGTGCATGGCAATGCTTTAGAATGTCTTCCATCTCTTCTTCTAATACACATCTTCGTATAACTTGATTCGCACAATGTCAATAGAGAATGGGATCTTCCCAATATTAATGCTTGACATCAACAAAGAATTTCTTTTTTTTTTTTTATAAGAGAGATCCGGTGGAATGATCATTGATCCAATAGAATTACCAAAACCTACAAACCATGGAAGAGTTTTGTTAGAAGATACAGTAAAGAGTTATTCATCTGGAAAGTTATCATTAATGGGCTAAATGTCTTCTTTTTATTCATCCGATAGTTCTAGTCGAGAGAGGTGATTAGCAACCAAATTCTCCATGCCTTTCTTGTCCCTAATCTCTAGATCAAACTCTTGTAGTAATAGCACCTAGTGGATGAGCCTAGGCTTTACACCTTCCTTGGTCAAAAGGTATTTAATACTAGAATGATCTATATATACAATTACCTTATTATCAATCAAATATGGCCTAAACTTATCAAAAGCAAATACAATAGCAAGCAACTCTTTTTCACTTGTGTTGTAATTAAGTTAAGTATCATTGAGGGTGCAACGAGCATAATAAATGGCATGAAAGACCTTGTTCCATCGCTGCCCAAGCACTGCTCCCACTACATAGTCACTTGCATCACACATTAGCTAAAAGGTAGCTCCTAATCTAGTGCTACCGCAATAAGGGCTGTCACCAACTTCCCTTTTAGAGTGTTAAAAGCCTACAAATAGTCTTTATAAAAAACAAACAAGTTATTTTGCACAAGTAAATTTGAAAGTGGTTTTGAAATCTTGGAAAAATCTTTAATGAACCTTCTATAAAAACCCACATGGCTTAAAAAGCTTCTAATGCCTTTTAAAGATGTTGGTGGTGGTAGTTTCTCAATTGTTTCTACTTTTAGCCTATCAACCTCAATACCCATGGATGATATCTTATGGCCCAAAACTATGCCTTCTTCGACCATAAAATGAAATTTTTCCCAATTTAGAACCAAGTTAGTTTCTTTACACCTTTTAAAAACTATCTTCAAGTTATCTAATCATTGATCAAAAGTTTTCCTAAAAACAGAAAAATTATCCATACAAACTTCAACACTCTTCTCCATCATGTCAAAAAATATGGCCATCATGCATCTTTGAAATGGGGTTGGAGCATTGCATAACCTAAAGGGCATTCTCCTAAAGGCAAATGTGCCATAGGAGCAGGTGAAAGTGGTCTTTTCTTGGTCTTAGGGTGCTATGACAATTTGATCATATTCGGAATAACCATCCAAGAAACAATAGAACTCATGTCTACCCAATCTATCTAGCATTTGGTCAACAAAGGGCAAAAGGAAGTAGTCTTTCCTAGTGGTTTTGTTCAACTTTTTCTAGTCTATGCAAATATGCCATCCGGTGATCATGTGAGTTGGAATTAACTCGTTGTTCTTATTCTTTTCAACCTTCCCTCCCTTTTTAGGTACCGCTTGTATTGGACCAACCCGTGAGCCATCCGATATGGGGTAGATTATCCCAGCATCTAACCACTTTAACACCTCAGCACTCACTACCTCTTTCATGGTGGGATTAAATCTTCTTTGTGCATCAATTGATGGTTTACAATTCACCTCTATGAGAATTCTATGCATGCACATGGAAGAGCTAATTCATCTCAAATTGGAAATAGACCATCCTATAGCAGTCTTATGTTCTCTCAATACTCTTAACAACTTTTCTTCTTCTACACCAGTCTACTTAGATGATATAATAACTAGAAGTGTAAATGACTTCTCAAGGAAGCATGTCTAAGATGGCTAGGTAATTGCTTCAACTCAAGAATTGGTGGTTTTCAATAAAGGGTAAAGGTCTTGTAGGTCCCTGTCTTAAAGGCTCATAACATTTCCTATGGTTTTGCCTAAAGTAGTCATCTAATTCACATATTCAATTACTTCACATTCATCATATTCATCAAGCAAACTAGAACATGTCAAAGTAGCCTCTATTGCATCCAAAGGTAAGTTTTTATGTTTTAATACCATAGAATTCCTGTTATCAATTCGAAAGCAATTTTCAATGTCATCCGGATATTTCATGGCAATAAAAACATTAAATAACATAAAATATTACCTCTTTCTCTTATACATGTGATCTTAACTCACCTTTTTGGACATCAATTAATGCCCTACCAGTTGCCAAAAATGGTCAACCTAAAACAATGGGTATCTAGTTGTCCTCGTCCATATCAAGCATAATGAAATCCGCTAGGAAGATGAATTTGTCTACTTTGACCAGCACATTTTCAATCACTCCTCTTAGATGCTTAATAGATCAATCAACTAATTGCAAAGAGACTGTAATGGGTCGTGCCTCACCTAGACCAAGCTTTCTAATAATAGATAAAGCATTAGATTTATGCTTGCACCCAAATCACATAAAGCATTAGTAAAAGAAGATTCACCAATACAGCAAGGAATAGAGAAACTCCTTGGATCTTTAAGCTTTAGTGGCAACTTCTGTTGAAATATGGCACTGCACTCTTCACTTAATGCAATTGTGTCACAATCTTCTAACTTCCACTTCTTCGAGAGTACGTCTTTCATAAACTTGACATAACTTGGCATTTGCTCTAAGACCTCCGTGAAAGGGATATTCATATGTAATTTCTTGAAGACCTCTAAAAACTTAGAGAATTGTTTGTCAGGCTTATTCTTTTGCAACCTTTGAGGAAAAGGAACTTGAGGCACTGGTTCTTGAATAGGGCAATGGTGTGGTTTGGACTTTTTCGTCAATAGTCTTGAATGGTTGTATGGGGGTAACAACTGATTCTTTTGCTATCTTCTCTTTTGGTCTCTTAACTTTTATAGGTTCTTCCAATTCCGTATCACTCCTCAAGGTAATAGCTTTGCAATGTTCTTTTGGGTGTACTTAGTATTACTAGGTAAATTACCTTGTATTCTTCCACCCATCATATTAGCTAACTAACTTACTTGAGTTTTTAAGCTTCTAATTTGGGCTGACTAGTTTTGAAAGTTATTTTGGGTTTCAGCCATGAATTGATAAGTTCTTTTCATGAAGCTAGTTGTGGTTTCTGATAGTTGGACCAAAGCTTCTTCTAGAGATGGTTTCTTTTCTTGTTCAGATGGTTGTTGTTGAGGAGGTTTCATGGCATTTGCAAGAGAAATTTGGATGGCTTCTCCAACCTATGTTATAGGTATTACTATAGGGATTATTCCTAGGTTGGTTGTAATCAACATAACTGGCTTGCTCAGCTTGTCCTAAAAATGGGTTCCCTTCTTTACACCTATCACTAAGATGGTTACCTTGACAATGTTCACACACAACTACTGGGATGTGAATGGCATTTGCTGACATAGTATGGTTTTGTAGTTGTTTAGATAAGGTAGTTATTGTGATTTTAAGGAATCAATCTTATCTAAATTATGAACCAACTATCTCTTTGAATGTAGTTCTTTCACAACTCCATTCGTAGTTGTTCATAGCCATCTCTTCAATCAAATCATATGCCTCATCTTGTGTTTTCTTCATAAAAGTTCCACCAAAAGCAGCATCTATCAAAGTTTTTGTTGAATGTTCCAAACCATTGTAGAATGTTTGTAGCTGCATCCATTTAGCTAAACCGTGATGAAGACATTTTCTAAGCAATTCCTTAAACCTCTCTTATGAACCATATAGAGATTCCCTATCATATTGTGCAAAGTTGGAGATCTCTATTTTTAGTTTGACTATCTTTGATGGTGGAAAAAACTTTGTAAGGAATTTCTTGGCCAAATCCTCCCAAGTAGTAATAGAACCTATAGGCAAAGAATTTAACTAACTCTTATCTCTATCTCTCAATGAAAAGGGAGACAAACGCAGTCTAATAGCATCATCAGAGGCTCCATTACACTTGAATGTATCACAAATTTAAATAAAGTTGGCAATATGAGCATTAGGATCCTCATAATGTAATCCACAGAATGAAGATGATTTAATCATCTACAAGGTAGTTGGCTTGATCTTGAAAGTGTTTGCTTGAATGGCCAGCTTCTTTATCACTTGATCGTTTCCTGTCACCATAGGGAGAGTGTAATCCATAAGTCTTGTATTGGATGTAGCTACAACTTCATCTCCATTTCCTTCCATATTGTCAGCTATCATGATTGGTTGTCTGGACTTTTCACGTTCGACAGGTTCGTTCTATCTTAGAATCCAAGGGCAATAAGTCTTTATCTCCAAACTTTCGCATGCAACTGGCAATATCAAAAACAAAGCAAAATTTAAGTGAAACAAAAATTAAAATTCAAACTAAAACTGAATTATTTAGTTTAATATTAATAAAAACAATCTTTGACAATGGTGCCAAGAACTTTTTAGGTAAAATCTGCAAGTGCACAGAATCGTAACAAGTAATATAATGATTAATGAGTATCAGTCCCACAAGAATTGATTATTAATTACTAAACTTAATCTAACTCTAGTTTTATTTGAATATTAAAATTTTAATAGCAATTTTAAAAGAATTAACTAATTAAATAACTGTGTGAAAATTAAACACTAAGTAAATAAATGATGTTTAAACTAAATTGAGAAGAAGCCAATGAATTAAGATGTAGGGTATCGGGTTTCACCAAAGTTATTCACTCTATTGTTTCAATTAAAACTAATAAATATTTATCATCTTGATGATAATCAATTTCTCTAAAGTATTTGTTATTCTTTCTCAACCAATAACAATGTGCGATTATAGCGAGAATCACATCTCTGTCTCATCTGTCAACATATAATTATCCATTAAACACAAGAAATCACACACGGTTACACAAATCACAATCATATCTCTATCTCATGTGAATTTATGATAAATTAATCAAGGACTACTATAAATCAACTTCTCAGTCTAATTTATATCTCAGTTCATGCAAAAGATGGCCAGACAACCACAAACATAGGAATAATTCACTTAACAAGGATTGAATAAACATCAATATATTGAATTGAAATAATTAAAGTATCAAACTTGGCTACATCCTAATCCTACAAAAAGAAACTTAGCTCATAATGTAAAAAGAAACAATACAAAATTGAATCGAAATCATTAAGGAGAAAAAGGGAGGAATGAACTAGAAATTTTAAAGATTCCTTGAAGATTCAATCTTGATTTGTGCCTCCAAGAGTTATAGTCTGATTTCTTAGCCTCCAAAGCACCTCTAACGACTTCTACCTAGCCCTAGAAAAGACCAAAATTACGCCTATTTATAATTTGTATGATAAGGATCCGAATCCTAGCTGAAATAGGATTCCCATATTTGAACTTATCCAGGAGCATGATTGATGTTGCGTGGGAGCACAATGTCCCTCACTCTCCATCTATTTTTCTGGAACTTGCCGCTGCGCCACCCATCTTGTGCTAGAGTGCCATTTTACTAGTTCTGAAATCTTGAAATTCTCTTCTTTAAGCCCTTTAACTCTTGTTTTTGTTGTGCTTTCTCAAGAATCATATTTGATTTACTAAAATCTGCAATTAACTAACAACGCATTATTTTCCACTTATTTTTACTCAAAAACTAATAAAAAATTAAATTTAAGGTTATTAAATTAGTGAATCAAATTCAACTAACAAGCATCATTAATCTTCTATTCTAAACATGCATAATTAACCACATGCTTAAATAGTTGCTAATTTATCACATATTAACTATTATTATCAACTAATTATTGACTATCATGCATAATTAAAAAATTAATTAAACACTAATTAACAAGTAATTATCGACTAATTAACTACTAAATTAACAATTAAACATACTTAATTAAACTACTAATCATGGCAAGTAACTATTAATTTAACTAAACTAATCTGAAACTAAACATGACAATTAACTAATAATTTAACTAAACTAATCCTAAACTAAACATGGCATAATCACTTCTATTTATATCTAAACATGGCAAACTAATCTAAAAAAAATATGTAAACTAAAGAGAAGGCCCTCGAAAAACTTTTTGAATTCTAAATTTAATTGGAAGCTGAACCTTGACTAGCACCAACATCTAAGAAGAACATCAAAAACACAAGATAACATTGAAGAAATATTTTTACAATCCCTTGAAATAAGTATTTTTAAGTTATTTTCAAGACCAAAAATGGATGCCTAGAGCAGGGAGCTTAGTGCTCTTATATAGGCCTCAGTTCCTAAGAAAATGAACTCTTTCCTAATGTGGGATTGTAGCTTAGAGGCGTGCACCTCTAATCTAGAGGCATCACTAGGGTTTTCAAAGGTTACAAGCGTCACTAGAATTTCTAGGAGTTTCAGGAATCACTCCTGCCTAGAGGCGTATGCCTATAATGCTAGAGGCGTCAGCTTAGCTTATAAGAGCCAACCTTATTTCTAGTTTTTCACGTTTTTATGCACTATTTGGTGACCATAATCCCTGGAGTTTTGACCTTTCTCACTAGTATCACACCGGTTTTGAGCCAACTTGGCTTTTCTACCTTATTCCTTGGTGTCCGATTCTTTGGTGTCCTTGCTAGTCTGGTAAAGACTTTCGATTGCTGTCCCTGGTTATCATCATTGGGCCTTTAAAAAGACCACAAGGAAAATTCTAGAGCTTACAGTTTGCACCCTACTTTGGAGGGGTTTGTGGAACATAAACATCAAACAAAGTATATTATACCTTGAACTTACCTACTCAAGGTTTGATGTTTGGATTCCACTAAGGCTTTGCTGGTTTTTTGGGTGACCCTACACCATCTATTGTTTGTGGTGCCATTTTGCATTCTTTGATGCTTGTGCCTCTACGAGAGCTTTATAAGTTTTGGGTTGCTTCAAGTCCCTTCTCCATTAGGGATTTCTATCCATCTTTTAATGTGTCTGAAAGGTGTTGGTTTTATTGTCCTATAGGGATAGCTTCAAGCAAATCCAATTGTCTGACTTTCAGTGCTTTTTTGCAGTCTCTATTAGTCTCTAATGCGATTCCATACTCTTTGAAGGCATCTCCATGTGATTCCATGTGTCAGGATTTTTTGTGCTACTTTGCACTTTCTAAAAGAGCTTGATGAAATGAAAAATTCTTTCAACGGTTCGACGTGACTCAACGCTTTTTATTTGGGTCTTGGTGTCACTCTGCAACCTTCTTAAGATTGCTTTGTTCTCCTTAGGGATACTAACAGGATTTCGTGTTCTCCTATGAGCTTGTTGAAATTCTAAATTCTCTTAAGGTTTCGGTGTGACTCCATGCTTGCGACTCTACAACTTTCTTAATTTTAGTATCGTTTTACACTTTTAGGAGATGGCATTGTGGAGGAACTTTGTGTGCCTGAAGGCTCTTCTAGGGACAAAGTGATTTTGTGTCCATTGAGGGACTTTCTAAAATTCTATGACTTTGGACTCTGGGTGTGAATTCAAACTCCTACGGGGATTTAGGTGTAATTCTACAACCATCTAGGGTCTTCTATCCCTAGTGGGGATTCAAATGTGGTTTTACAGCTCCATTCCCATATGTAGGTCCTACGTCCATTGGGGACGTTAGCATAATCCTCCAGCCTTCGAAGGGTGTCGATTCAATCCTGGATTCTACGAGGGACTTCGATGTAATTGACACATCTGAAAAAGGATTATCTCCCAAGTATAGGAGTGTCGAAGTAATAAACCTGGTGAGACCGGGGTTGATCCACGAGGAAGGGGATTTTAGCGCTACAAACTATAAGTAAGCAAATATGATGAGGATGATTCCAAGGGATGGCAAGATAATATCAACAAGTATGAGTAAAGAACAAGTTCTTAAATAATAAATGAGAATAACACAAGAGAAATTAACACAATAATAATGAAATCTATGGTTAGGGGATCCGCCCTTGATATCTCAAATAAGGATAAACAACCCGTTTTAGTTATATGAATTATATTTGCTTCGTTACCAATATTTATACCACTTCTTGTAAATGGGTTCAAGCATCCAATGTGCCAATCTCCATATGTCTACAACAAATCAAGGTTCCTAACTAGATTCATGTCAGTAAGGAAGAACCATACGACATCTAAAAAGGATCTAAGCATTTGATGTGCCAAGGATTGTCGATAGTGGATCAAGACCTCCACTTTATGAGTGGTGTCAAGATTGATTAGAGAAATAAATATAAATCATATAAACAACACAAGATTATGATTATTAAGCACATATTAAAGGGTTAGAGAATCCTTACTCTCATATCAAGGGTTTCACCCTTTCACCTTAGCAAGAGAGAAATTAGAAAGACAATATAAGAGAAAGAAAACAAATTATAAGAAAAAGGAAATTCATTAATAATATAGCAATACAAGAGAGAAAAACAATACAAGATCCCAGCAAGGCCAAGATGCCCCCATGGGTCACAAGGCACCTCTATTTATAGATACATTCAGGAGCAAACTTGTCAAATTATAAAGGAATAATTGTCAAATATTAGATGCACCAACTTTGACAATTGGGGTAATTAGGTGAACCAACTTCGACCACCGATTTTGACATTGCATTTTTTAGAATTTTAATCATATGTCTTCATAAAATCGTAGATATTTCTCTCAGCTTTCTAGAACATCTTAATTCATACGATTTGGATACGTATTTTGAGAGATACGGTCAAAATACTGAGGCATGGTCAAGCTGGGCTGAATCTACAGATGGGTTTACTTCAAGCCCAATTTTGGTCCACTAAGAGTCCGAATTTGATAATGCTTGTGAAATGCAATCTTGTAGATAATTGAATTGCCTTCCAAAACATTAAGATTTGCACCATTCTGATCTATAAATAGAAAGTTATGCCAAATTTACTGAACCTTCATCAAAATCGAAATTAAGAGAAAGTTAATTCAAATGATGTAAAGACTACAAATATGCTTAAGTTGAGGAATTTAATGACACTATTAATGCAATATGATGAATTAAGCTCTTATTAAGCATACATATTTAAGTGTTCATCACACGCCCTAACCAGCTTATTGCTAGTCCCTAGCAATTAAAGTGTTATTATTTAGAAGTGATTTATAGAATTTTACATCCAAGGTGGTCATTATTGTACTCTCCTTGATTTTATCCAAATAAACAAACTCTCAATCGATTTTTTTTAATGACTCATGTACCCTTCAGTTAGGATATCAATAAACCTTCTTTTTGTGCTCAGTCGACACATGATTATGGGCTTATTAGAAAGAAACCATATCGGTTCTAATATTTGTTAAGGCTAACAACCTTAGGTAGGGGGTATTCATTCATTTTATATATATATATATTTCTTTCTCTTCTTCTTCTTCTTCTTTTTTTTTTTTTTTTGAAAGAATGCATCTTTAACTCATGTAGCGAGCCTTAGGCTAATGACTCCCAGACCAATTGGCCTTAGGGCATTGGGTGTTAAGACACCCCTACGAGCCTAACGACTCGGGTTGCCGATGCTTTATTTTTGCTTAGAAACTTGTGGATAGTGCAATGTTCAATCCCATTAAGCTTTCTCCTTAATCCATGTAGCGAGCTTTGGGCCAATAGCTCCCAAACCAGTTGGTCTTAGGGTATTAGGTGTTGAGGCACCCCTCAGGCTTAATTGCTCGAACTAAGGAGGCTACGAGACCAAACTTATCCACAATTGCTCTCTCTTTATTTTTTTCACTTTTTTTTTTTTACTTTCCCCTTCCTTTTGTTGTTATCCGAAACAAAACAAAAGAACTCAAATATTGTAACATTTCATTTCCACCCATAATCATGCATCAAGGTATGTGTGTGTGTGAAGAAAGGTTCATGAATACTTGCTTAACGAGTACATAAGCACACAGTTTATTAAATGATAAGGTTGTGAGAGTTCATAGATTTGAATAATTCAAAGTGAAATGAATAAGACCTCCTTGTTATAAAATTCAAAAATCAAAACTAAATAATATCAAGTTAACTAAAATGACTCCTAAAAAATGCAAAATCAAAACAAAATGACAAATTGGTTAGAGTGTGTTTCAAGAGTTCAAACTGGCCCTCCCTACTCTGCCATTCCTGACCCAGAATGCGTCTCAAGAGGATTTGAACTCCTTACACCGCACTCTGAATCTAATTACTAACTCGATTTTTTTTTTTGGCAAGAAAAAGAAAATTTAAAACACACTTATGTCTACTATCTTCCCGACCACACCCCCCCCCCCCAACAAACCAAATGAAACATTGTCCTCAATGTTTAAATGTAGAGAGATAAAGTATAGGAGACATTACCTGAAGCTTCTATTATTCGAGAGATGACCTGAAAGACTCATAAAATAAATGCCAAAAATAAAATAGTGGACAAGACAAAAAAATTACAAACAGAGATTCAGATCCAATTTGTATTTTTTGTTTTCCCCCTTGACCAATTAAATTGAGTGATGGCTAGATCAGGTTGATACTCGACTGCTTGTAACTTGTCAAGTAGTTCACTAGCGGTAGTGGCAAAAACAAGGATCTGTCTCGCCAAATGAGGGATAAAATTCTGTTCCACAGCTACATCAACAAAACTTATCAAAGGATCAAAGAAATTTTTAACATTCAACAAACCTATAGGCTTTTTATGGAGATTCGATTGGGCCCAAGAGGCAATTTGAAAAATTTCTTCAAGAGTACCAAAGCCGCCTGGTAAAGCAATAAAGGCATCTGAATTGATGAGCATATGTGCCATGCGTTCATGCATAGAGGAGACTTGTAACTCATGCCCAACCGTTTTTTCAACAATGCTTTCTATAGCCAAAGCTTTAGGAATAACTCCTAAAACTTGACTACTTCTTACATGTGCAGCTGTTGACACACAACCCATTAATCCGAGGCTACCTCCCCCATAAACCACATGAATCTTTCTTTCAGCCAGTAGCCTACCAAGATAATTTGCTGCTTCTACAAACTCTTTACTTTTACCTGGTCGAGATCCACAGAATACACGTATCCTTTGGATTCGACGTTTCGAAGTTCCCTCCATGTCTATGCAACTCTCTAACTATGTGTGGAAAAGAGAACAAGAAATGTGGTATTTATGGAGTGCAAAAAGGTATGCTAATGATGACATCCAAATAGGTAGCTCGGTTGCTTTTTGAAAAATATGACAATAATGCATATAAATTCAAAAAAGACGATGAAATAAGACACCATAAGTCAAACAAAAGATACAAATTCAAAAATGACAGCTATGAGGCATTAAAATTCAAAAATGATGGCACGCATGCATATGTACAGGTAGTTGTGACTGTGGCTCACATCTTCCTCTGGTTTTACGTCCAGAAACGGCTTAAACACCTTCTATGAGTTGGGGATATGCTTTCCATCCAGTTTTCTTATAAACTGGCAAACAGGGTCGTTTTGAGTCAGATTCCCAAGACTATAGCGTTCCTGCTCATCTCGGAATTGTGTCCACAAATTAAAAATTTCACGCTGCACAAGTCCACAAGAATGCGTCTCAAGAGTCATTCGGATATCATCCAAAGACTCCTTACTCAGTCCATTCTTGATGAACTGTAGTTTATCCTCTCGATTGTTAGACAAATATCCCAAGGAGCGGCAACGCTGGTTACAAGTCCATCTTGCACATTTGGGACAAACTTGTAACCTTTTCGCTCTTCGCTTTTTAGCGTAAGAGCTTTTTCCCATACCTGGCATGTGAGAAACAAGATTATCTGAAAATTCATAAGAAAATCAAACCTTGGCTTCAATCAACCATCTTACTTCAATAGGCATACTCTTACACATCAACATCCTTAGTCTTTCTACGCGAGCTTTGTAAATTTTAAGCAAATCATTCAGAGGAAGAGAGGGGAAATGTTTGTACAGATTTGAGAGAATGGTGTCCATGTGAAAATGCAAGAAAATAAAAGAAAATGAATGCAAGTTAAGCAACAGTTTTTAGGGAACTGAAAAACCGACTTTAAAAGTCACGGAGTACCGTATCCGCCACTTGACCGGAAAAAATCAATCCTTAAAAAGGATCGATTAAAGCAATGGACTCTTCATTTTGGTCAAAATTTTCAAAGAATGGTTTTAACCGTTGTCCATTAACTTTAAACACATTACCATTCTTTGGGTTCTCAATTTTAACTGCTCCATAAGGGAAAACATTTTTAATAAAGAAAGGTCCAGTCCAACGAGACCGAAGTTTACCAGGAAACAGATGCAATTTTTAATCATACAAAAGAACTTTTTGTGAAGGTTCAAACGATTTTCTAAAAATGAATTTGTCATGAAAAACCTTCATTTTTTCTTTGTAGATTTTAGAATTTTCATATGCCTCATTCCTGATTTCTTCAAGTTCACTCAGTTGGAGTTTACGTAACTTGCAAGCATCATTCAAGTTTGTGTTAAATGTTTTAATGGCCCAATAAGCTTTATGCTCAATTTCCACAGGCAAGTGACAAGGTTTTCCATAAACTAATCTATAAGGAGACATTCCCAATGATGTTTTGAAAACAGTTCAGTAAGCCCAAAGTGCATCATTGAGTCTTAAAGACCAATCTTTACGATTTGGATTAACCGTTTTTTCTAAGATCTGTTTTATCTCCCTATTAGCTAGTTCAACTCGTCCACTTGTTTGCGGGTGATAAGGTGTAGAAATTTTATGGGTTATTCCATATTTCTTCATTAAGGTTTCAAATGGTTTGTTGCAAAAATGTGTACCCCCATCACTAATGATGGCTTGAGGAATTCCAAATCTACACAAGATATTATCTTTCAAGAATTTGATAACTGTTTTATGATCATTGTTCCACATGGAATTGCCTCGACCCATTTTGAAACATAGTCTACCGCAACAAGAATGTACACAAAACCAAATGATGGTGGAAAAGGTCCCATAATATCAATACTCCAACAGTCAAAGATTTCAACAATACGAATGGGATTCAAAGGCATCATGTTTCTTTTTGAAATAGATCCCAATTTTTGACAATTTTCACACGTTTTGCAAAATGCATGTGCATCTTTAAATAAGGTGGGCCAATAAAATCCACATTGCAAGATTTTAGCAGTTGTTTTTCTAGATGAAAAATGTCCTCCACATGCTTCAGAATGACAAAAATTAATAACACTACTTACCTCATTGTAGGGTATGCATCTTCCAATTATTTGATCCGGACAATATTTGAACAGATATGGTTCATCCCAATAAAACTTTTTCACCTCAGTCAAAAACTTCCTTTTGTCTTGAGCATTCCAATGAGGTGGCATTTTTCTTGTTGCAAGGAAATTTACAATGTTAGCAAACCAAGGTACAACAGCAACGGAAAATAAAAATTCATCAGGAAAATAACCATTGATAGGTGAAGTTTCAATTAATGTCTCTATCGTTAATCTTGAAAGATGATCTGCAACGACATTTTCGGCTCCTTTCTTATCCTTTATTGTGATGTTGGATTCTTGTAGCAATAAGATCCACCGTATCAATCTAGGTTTTGCATCCTGTTTAGACATTAAATATCTCACAGCTGCATGGTCAGTGTAAACAATCGTGGGAGAACCAATTAAATAAGATCGAAATTTGTCCAATGCAAATACTACTGCAAGTAGTTCTTTTTCGGTTGTTGTGTAAGTCATTTGTGCATCATTTAAAGTCCTACTTGCATAGTATATCACATAAGGCTTACCTTCTTTTCTTTGCCCTAAGACAGCACCAACGGAATAATAACTTGCATCACACATCAATTCAAAAGGCCCAATCAGGAGATTCCATAATTGGAGCAGTTGTTAAAAGTCCAATTAATTTGTCAAAGGCATTTTGACATTCTTAAGTCCATTCAAAAGAAGTGTCTTTTATTAAGAGGTTACAAAGAGGTTTAGATATAGCACTAAAATTTTTTATGAACCTCTTATAAAATCTAGCATGACCTAAGAATGAACGAACTTCTTTGACTGTATTTGGTGGAGGCAAATGGGAAATTAATTCCACTTTTGCTTTGTCCACTTCAATTCCCTTAGAAGACACCACATGACCTAAGACAATTCCTGAAGTGACCATATAATGACATTTTTCCCAATTCAAAATAAAACCTTTTTCTTCACACATTTTTAGGACTTTTTCTAAGTTTTCAAGACAATCATCAAAAGAGTTTCCAAAGACAGTTAAATCATCCATAAAGACTTCTAAACAATGCTCAACCATGTCACTGAAAATGCTTAACATGCATCTTCAAAAAGTAGCTGAGGCATTACAAAGTCCAAAAGGCATTCTCCTAAATGCAAAAGTGCCGAAGGGGCACGTAAATGTGGTCTTTTCTTGGTCTTCGAGTGCAATGGGAATTTGATAATAGCCTGAATATCCATCAAGAAAGCAGTAGTAGGGGTGTCCTGCTACTCTTTCAAGAATTTGGTCAAGGAAAGGTAAGGGAAAATGGTCTTTTCTGGTGACAGCATTTAATTTTCTATAATCAATGCACATCTTCCAACTAGATGAGACTCGAGTTGGCAATAATTCACCCTTTTCGTTTTTTACTACTGTAATGCCAGATTTTTTAGGTACTACTTGTGTAGGGCTTACCCACTTGCTATTAGAAATAGGATAGATAATTCCCACATCAAGTAATTTGAGAACTTCAGCCCTAATAACCTCTTTCATGTGTGGATTTAATCTCCTTTAAGGTTGTTGAGATGTTTTGGCATTTTCCTCTAAATGTATTCTATGTGTGCAAATTAAAGGGTTAATGCCTTTTATATCTTTTAAAATCCACTCAATTGCATTTTTATGCCTTTTAAGCACTTTTATCAACTTACCTTGTTGCTCTTTTTTTTTTTGGAAAAAAATTACTATTTACATTAAAAGAAAAACGAAAGTACAGAATATGAGGGGCATACCCCAAGAAGAGTACCTAGTACTCACAAGTCCAAAAGGAAATAATAAAGCCCAAAGGCCTCAAAACAAAACAAAACAAAACAAACATAAAGTAGAGCCTAGAGTCCCAAACAAAAAAGAACATGGCGCACTGGCCCAAAACCAACCACAACAGGCTGTCTTCAATAACACAACAAAGACGGAGGGGCACAGTGGCCCAAACAAATAGACAAAATCCAAGTAATAAACTAACGGTGTAGGCCCCATATGTCACGAAGTTGAGGACTGATCACATACTTAGCCTTCAAGGTTAGGAGCCTAGAGCGAACCAAAGCAAAAATCTCATCAATCACTTGACGACGAGTCCGGTGACGCTGTTGATACGCATGATCATTCCTCTCATACCAAAGAAAATACACTGTAGTAGAGAAGACTAAACGCACAAGGATATGCCCGAAATTCTTCCTGCCCTGAAGATATTGAGAAGCCCAATGAAGTAGAGAGAGCCAACAAAAGAAGGCCAAACGATGAGAGTCTTAGCTGAAATCTCCCTCCATACAGAAGATGAGAAAGGACAACTAAAGAAAAGATGGTCATGACTCTCATTTGCTAAAGCACAGAGGACACAATTCGAAGAGGATGACATGCCATGACGCCGTAAATCATCCAAAGTACGAAGACGTCCCAACGAGGCCAACCAAAGAATAAATGAGTGTCTTGGAACATGGCCAGGAAACCAAAGAAGATGATGAATTGAGTTCACCGATCGTCTACTCCGTAATAAATCCCATGCTAAGTTAACAGAGAAAATACCAGACTGTGACCCTTCCAAACAATATGGTCAGGATTCCCCATCATAGGCCGGATACTGACTGATTCCCAAATCCGTCCAAGGACCAGCCCACCGTTAGGAAAAGCCCAGTCCCTATCCTGAATAACAGATGCAACCTTTGCATCTGAGGGAAGACCTGTGGATGAAAGAGTCCTGAATGAAAACAAATCACAAAGACGGCCCTACGGCAACCAGTAATCCTGCCAAATTGAGGTATCACGGCCATCTCCAATACAAGAGACAAATTTGCCCCTACACCAATCCCGACTATTCAAAATCTTCCTCCAAGACCAGAAGGCTCTAGAAATAACCCTAACCTGCCAAAACGAGCGGCCTCGAAGGAGCACCTTATGAACCCATGAGGACCATATGGAGGACTTGTCAGAAAGAAGTCTCCAAACATGCTTCAGAATAGCAGCACGATTCCACTCCTTCACTCGCTTAATTCCCAATTCCCCCTCCTTCAAAGGATAGCAAACCGAGTCCCAAGCGACTTTGGCCCCAGAATGAGACAGAGATGTCCCTTTCCAAAGGAAAGCAGCTAGAATACCCTCGATCTTCCGAATCACAGCTACCGGTAATATGAACATTGAGGACCAATAGACTTGGATAGAAAAAAGTACTGACTTGATTAACTGAAGACGACCAGCATAAGTCAGCATAGCAGAAGTCCATAACCTGACCTTCGATAGGATCCGTTCTATCAACGGAGTACAATCTGAGAGTCGTAATCTGGTACTAATAAGTGGCACCCCTAAATATCTAATTGGTAAACTCCCCACCTGAAAACCCAAGATGGTCTGCAATGCAGTTCGCTCCTCATCATTGACGCCAGGAAAGAATACATGACTCTTGGTTGAATTCGTCACTAAACCAGAGAGCTTGGCAAACTCCTGCAAAGCTGCACGAACCACTCGAACAGAGCCCACATCTACCCTACAAAAGACCATTAGGTCATGTGCAAAACAAAGATGAGTGAGAGAGACCTGCTGACATCTCCAATGAAATCGAAAATCAGGCCTTTGAGAAGCCTTCCGAAGAATACCACTCAAACCCTCCATAGCCAGCACAAAAAGATATGGTGACAATGGATCACCCTGCCGAACTCCCCTGGAGGTGGGAAAGAAACCATGAAGCTCTCCATTTAAAGCAATCAAGAAATGTGTAGAAGACATGCATGTCGCAATCCATCAAACCATACACTCTGGAATACCGATCGTCCTTAACCCCAAAAGAATGAAATCCCAACTAACACTATCAAAAGCCTTGCGAATATCCACCTTTAAAGTGCATTGGGGAGGTGATCACCCAAGATGGTAATTATGCATGAGCTCTTGAGTCAATAGAATGGCATCAGAGATCCGCCGACCTGGGACAAAAGCAGACTGTGAACTCCCAATTACATCAGGTAAGACAACTTTGAATCGGTTCATAATCACTTTGGAGATGCACTTGTAAAGTACATTACAACAAGAGATTTGTCGAAAGTCACTCATAGTCTTCGGAGACTCAACCTTGGGGACCAAGGCAATCCTAGTGGCATTAACACATTTTGGCATCCGACAAGTTGTGAAGAAGTAGCGCACAACAGCCATAAATTCCACACTAATAATATCCCAAGCTCTTTTGAAGAACAAAGAGGTATACCCATCCGGTCCTGGAGCTTTATCATCAGGAATTGAGAATAAAGCTAACCTGATCTCATCATTAGTAATATGGCATACCAAAGAAGGCAGCATCTCCTCAGAGACTCTTCCAGAGAAAAACCGAGAAGCATCTACAAGAGAAGGCCAAGAAGGAGCTGTAAGCAATTTCTAAAAATACCTCACAGCTAGATGGCCTAAGCCACCTCGATCTGTAACAATGGTACCATCCTCATCTTCAAGCTGATGAATCCGATTTATGGCCTGTCTATGGAGCAGAGACTTGTGAAAGAACTTGGTATTCTGATCCCCTAGAGACAGCCATTGGATCCTTGACCTCTGTCGAAAAAAAGCCTCTTCATCCCTGCACAACTGGGAATACTGCTTAGCAAAATTCCTTTCAGCCAAAAGACACTATAGGGAATGAGGGTTCTCATCCAGGGCAGCCTGAGCTGCAACCCACTGAGCTCTAACCTCAATGACTCTACTAGAGATGTGACTAGAAGCCTTGGCATGTAAAGTCCTAAACTCTCGTTTTAACAAATCCAGTTTTTGCATGACTCGAAACATAGGATCCCCATCCATATGCGTAGACCACACTCTCTAAACAATCTCTAAGAAATCCTCTCGATCAGCCCAAAAGTTCAAAAACTTAAAAGGCCTCGAGGTTTGCCTATGTTGATTTCCAAACTTGATGACCATAGCACTGTGATCAGAAACATCCCGTGGAAGTATCTCAGAAGTTGTGTTTGGCCAAGTCAAAAACCATGAAGCTCTGCAAAAACTCCAATCAAGAGTCCGAAGAATAGTTTCCTTTCCCTGCCACCCATTATGCCAAGTATACTGAAGCCCAAAAGATGGTACCCTGATCAATGCTGCATCATAAACACACTGACCAAATTCATCTATATAACCATGCCAAGCCTAATCCCCTCTAACTCTATCTGACGAGCATAAAATCGCATTAAAATCACTTAATGCCAACCATGGTAAGTCACCGAAACCCATGGATTGAGCTCTGAGAAAGTCCCATAATTGCCGACGAATACCTCGATCATTAGAGCCATAAACAAAGATCAATCCAAAAGAAACCCCATCAGATAATCTGGTAGCCCGACAAACGATCTACTGAGGATAAAGCTGCAAATCACTCAAACTATACAAAGTAGGATCCCAACACACTAAAACTCTGCAAGCAATGGACTCAGTGGCATTCGATAAGAACTTCCAAGAAGGACAAATATCCGAAACAACTGAAGTAAGGTGTCGCTGATCAACCTTAGTCTCTAGAAGAACAATCAAACCTAAAGAAAACTTAGAGATCCAGTTTCTAACTGCCCACTGTGTAGAGAAGCCATTAAGGCCTCTAATATTCCAACTTCCTATCATAGGAAACTGGAAAAACTCATAATTCAATAAAGAAATCATCTGGGGCGCTTGCCCCCTCTACCCCCATTGCCACCCTTTTTACTCGGAGTATTTTTATCTTTACCAACAGGAGGGATGTGATCAGACTCCACTGTGGACTTCAATATCTGATCCTGCTGTGCTTCAATATGAAATAGTGAATCCGAATCAGAATTAGGATCAGACTCAGAACCTGAACCATTGATTGTAACCTGGCCCATCTTACTAAAGATCTTAGTCATCGAATCTTTTGCTGTAGTCATTGCATCTGAAGCAAAAGATCTGGCTGGTGTGGAATCAGTAGCAATACCTTTACCCTTGTTACGTATAACTGGAATTACATCAGCAGCAATAATTTGTTCCTTATTAGTCTCAATATGAACCGCTGTTGCAATAGCAGTTTCATCAATGTTCTCCTTGCCTTTCAAGATGAGGGCTGTATCGGTAACTGGAGCCTCGGCCTCTGTAGGAGTAGAGGGCACATCAAGTACAGGACAAGTATGGCCAAATAAACAACACTTGGAACAGCGCTTCGGTTTCCACTCATATTCTACTCTAATCTTGATAGGCTCAGAGGATAACTTGCATCGGATTTTAATATCATGCACTGGAGAATGATCCGCATCTAACTCAACACAAACCCGAGTATAAGACAACCGTGTTCGCTCATAAGTCATCTTGTCACATGAAAGGGGCCTCCCGACCATGCTAGAAACGCTGCTAAGAGCCCTGGTTGACCATAATGGAAAAGGCAGTCCATGCAGTCTAATCCAAACCGGAATCCTAGAAATCCGATTTTTATCAAAAGAGAAGTGTGGATTCCACTGCTGCAGGATAATGTTCTTCCCGCCAAACATCCATGGCCCTCTCCCTAAAATATCATGGACCTCATCCTCGGTCCTAAAGCGAAAAATCAAAAAACCCGTTCCAGTGGAACGAACATCCTCCAATTCGCTAGTTTTCTAAGCACGCATGGCAATGGACCGTGCAACATGAAAAGGCATGTCATAGCCTGGAAAAAAACCCATGATACAATGCAACCACTCGGATGCATCATCATCGATCAACTCATCTGGCAATTCAAGAATAGAACCCGGAACCTTCTAGGTTACCGAGTCAAGACTGAATCTGGTTCTTGCCTCAGTTACTCGGACCCTATCGGCCCAAGAGCCTTGAGTTTGAGGAAGTTTTCTCTTGGCATTGTTAGGTGGGGGAGGAGGTTGGTTGCTGGGGACAGAGGTCTTAGTTGGTGGGTGTGATCGGTTGGTATGATGTAGGGGTTCTGTTTGGTTGGTAGTGTTCGATGTGGGTTTGGTGGACATGGTGGGAAATGTTGGTTTGATAGGATAAGTAAAAATATAACAATTAAATTTAAGTCGACACAATTCAATCCAGATAAAATTCCACAGCAAAACTCAGCAATAATAGTATGTGAGTCAAAGGAATTAGAAGTGCAAACCAGTCACCGAAAACGGGCATGAAATAAAAACCGATGAGAAGTTCTCGTTCACGTCGCTCCTTAGATTTAATTATCCGCAAGGAATTTGGGAGTCGTCCAAGAAGTAAATATGCATGTAATAGGTCGAGGAGCAACCTGGCAGGATTGATGAATAGTATCACCGGATGAACAGTATCGCCGCTGTCGTGAATAGTATTCCTGAAAATAAAAATGCGATTTCCAGGAGAAATACTGGAAATTCGACGATACTACAGAAGGGAAAGCTAATCGCCCTCTCCTGATCTACACCCTTGTGGCGGAGGTGACAGTCCACTCGCCGTCCGACAGAAAAGCGGCAATGAACAGTATATAAAAATCTGTGAGCAGGCTGAAGACGGACGAAACAGGTTTCGACGCTGAAGGAAGATTTGCAGAACGGGCCGAGATGAAGGCGACCAAGCCGGCGGTGACTACTCACTCGCCGCTCCACGGTAGTGAATAGTGAAAATCGATTCTCTTTTTCTGCAGATTTGAACGTTTTCCGTCGAAATCTCGAAAGGCTCAAGAAGGAAAGTTTGATTTGCGTGCTTCGATTTACAATATGTATAAATTTCAAAGCCCGACTCGCAAAACCGGTAGAATGAATAGTAATTCCGGCGGTGTCATTTGAGAGCATGAAAAACACTATTCATGCACGTTCTACACTATTCATGCATAAGCATTCGTTATCTTGTTGCTCGCATGTGAGGGATGAAGAAATTACCACCGGATATGTCTGATTCTCTCCAAGATATGCATATTTCAGTCCTTCAGGTAAGGGCTTTAGTTCTAACTTAGAAGCTTCCTCTTCCTTACTTGCATTCATTTGCTCCAATTCTTCGAATCTTGGTTTTGAGCCTTTTTCCATCACCTGTGCACAATCCAATAAAGAACATATATCAGAAAGATCAGACTCTAGTTCCATACTTGATTCTATGATTTCACCAAACAAGTTTCCAAAGGGTCAGAAGAAATCCCTTTTTAGATGTGATCTTCCACAATAGATTCAATCACATTGGCCTCATCAATTTCATCTTCTTCTTCATGTGGTTGTTTGCACATATTAAAAACATTAAGTTCCAATGTCATGTTCCCAAATGATAGCTTCATGACTCCATTCCTGTAATTAATCAAAGCATTAGAGGTAGCTAGAAATGGACGCCCAAAAATAACAGGAATTGAATTGCTTATTTCCACTGGTTGTGTGTCCAAGACGATAAAATCCACTGGATAAATGAATTTATCGACTTGAACTAATACATCTTCTACTAGTCCTCTTGGTACTTTAATTGATCTATCAGCAAGCAAAAGAGTCACAGAAGTCGATTTTAACTCACCTAGATTGAGTTTTTGAAAAACCGAGTATGGAAGCAAATTCACACTAGCACCAAGATCAAGTAAAGCTTGTTCAATTTTATGGTCTCCAATAACACATGAAATTGTAGGACAACCTGGATCCTTATATTTCACTATATTATTATTTTGAAGAATAGCACTTACTTGCTCGGCTACAAAGGCCTTCTTTTTCACATTCAGTTTTCTTTTCACAGTGCACAAGTCTTTCAAAAATTTTGCATAAGAAGGTACCTGTTTGATCATATCAAGCAAGGGAATATTGACCTTTACCTGTTTGAAAATTTTGAAGATTTCAGAATTGTGAGTTGCCTTCTTTTGTGTGGCTAATGTTTGAGGAAATGGAGGCACAGATGAGGATACGGTTTCCTCTTCGCTAGGTGTTGGTTTGGCAACCTCTTCCTGCCCTTTAGAGATCGATTCTTCTTCTTTCTCACAAGGGTTAGGAATATGTTTTTCAACAATCTTACCATTGCCAAAGGTCATGACTGACTTGGCTTGGTCAAAATAATGGTTATTTGAACTCCCTGCATTTGAGTTAGATTGATCTTTGGGGTTTTGCAATGTTTAAGAAGGAAATTTTCCCTTCTCTTGGATGCTAAATGTAGATGCAAATTTTGCAAGAGTTTTTGACAAATTTGCTAGTGTTTGAGCAGTTTGACTATTGAAATTCTCTTGTTTTGTAATGAATGAATGCAATGTTTCTTTAAGGTCATTCCTAGGAGGAGGAGCATATGCATGATCGCATGATCATTGAGAATTTTGAAAATTTTGTTGTGTTTAAAAAGGGACTTCTGAAGATTGTGCATGACTGTCATTTTGCAACTAAAATTTGGATGATTTCTCCAACCAGGATTGTAAGTTTGTGAGTATGGATTGTGATTTGGCCTTTTGAAAGTGTTCAAGGCATTGGCTTGTTCATGGAGACATTCCCTAAAGGCAGGCAAAGTTGGGCAATCATCAGTAGAATGGTCATTGTCATTACAAATGTTACATACATTTTCTTGAATAGAATTCAATTGACCATTCTTTTTCATTTCTAAAGCCTCGACTTTTCTAGCTAGGGATGCATATTTGGCTTGAAGGTCATGGTCTTCCCTAAGGTTGTAAATGCCTCTATTGCATGTCGAGGTTGGGGTCTTGCTTGGTACCTCATAGGTGCAAGTAGTGTCCCAATTTTGTGCCTTTTCTGCCAAGGAATCTATGTAGTCAAGTGCTTCCTCAGGGTCTTTTTCTTTAAATTCTCTATTACACATTAATTCTGCTAGTTGCCTATCTTGAGGTGTTACCCTTCATAAAAGTGTGCAACTATTCTCCAAGTTTCAAAACCGTGGTGAGGATAGGTAATAAGTAGTCCCTTATACCTATCCCAACATTGGTAAAGGGTTTCTCCTTGTTTTTGAGAGAAATCGAAAATTTGTCTTTTAAGAGAATTTGTTCTATGGGTAGGAAACAATTTTTTCAAAAATTGTTGTTTCATCTCATCCCATGAACTGATGGAATTCAACCTCAAATTTCATAGCCATGTTCTAGCTTTATCTTTTAAAGAAAAAGGAAAAAGCTTTAATCTAATGGTGTTTATGCTACAATTTGGGTCAGTGTAGGAATTACATACCTCTTCAAAGAGTTTTAAGTGCGAATATGGGTTCTCCACATCAAGGCCATGAAAGGTGGGTAAAAGTCGAACAAAACTTCGCTTGAAATTGAAATGGATTGAATTTGGAGAAGAAACTACATAAGATGGTGCACTAGTCCTTACCGGATTCATGTAATCTCCGAGGATTCTTCGTTGGTTTTGATCATTTTGTGGGGAACGGTTGTCCCCTTCATCCGTGAACCTTTCCACTAGATTATCGGCCATGTTTTCCAAGAAAGATGATGTTTTTCTAACAAGTCTACCACTAGATGTTCATGACCAAATTTTCATGCAAGAAAGAGAGAAGAAAAGAGAAGAAAAGATGAACACATGCAAGAAAAATGAAAATAAAAAATGGGAAAAGAAAATACTTACAACTTTGTACGCCAAATTTTACCTTCCCCGGCAACGGCGCCAAAAACTTGACACATCCGAAAAAGGATTATCTCTGAAGTATAGGAGTGTCGAAGTAATAAACCCGGTGAGACCGGGGTCGATCCACGAGGAAGGGGATTTTAGTGCTACAAACTATAAGTAAGCAAATATGATGTGGATGATTCCAAGGGATGGCAAGATAATATCAACAAGTATGAGTAAAGAACAAGTTCTTAAATAATAAATGAGAATAACACAAGAGAAATTAACAAAATAATAATGAAAGCTAAGGTTACGGGATCCGCCCTTGATATCTCAAATAAGGATAAACAATCCGTTTTAGTTATATGAATTATATTTGCTTCGTTACCAATATTTATACCACTTCTTGTAAATGGGTTCAAGCATCCAATGTGCCAATCTCCATATGTCTATAACAAATCAAGGTTCCTAACTAGATTCATGTCGGTAAGGAAGAACCATACATCATCTAGAAATGATCCAAGCATTTGATGTGCCAAGGATTGTCGACAATGGATCAAGACCTCCACTTCACGAGTGGTGTCAAGATTGATTAGAGAAATAAATATAAATCATATAAACAACACAAGATTATGATGATTAAGCACATATTAAAGGGTTAGAGAATCCCTACTCTCATATCAAGGGTTTCACTCTTTCATCTTAGCAAGAGAGAAATTAGAAAGACATTATAAGAGAAAGAAAACAAATTATAAGAAAAAGGAAATTCATTAATAACATAGAAATACAAGAGAGAAAAACAATACAAGATCCCAGCAAGGCCAAGATGCCCCATGGGCCATAAGGCACCTCTATTTATAGATACATTCAGGGGCAAACTTGTCAAATTAAAAAGGAATAATTGTCAAATATTAGATGCACCAACTTTGACAATTGAGGTAATTAGGTGAACTGACTTTGACCACCGATTTTGACATTGAATTTTTGAGAATTTTAATCACATGTCTTCATGAAAGTCATAGATATTTCTCTTAGCTTTCTAGAACATCTTGATTCATATGATTTGGATACGTATTTGGAGAGATACGGTCAAAATACTAAGGCATGGTCAAGCTGGGCCGAATCTACAGACGGGTTCACTTCAAGCCCAATTTTGGTCTACTAAGAGTCCGAATTTGATGATCCTTATGAAATGTAATCTTGTAGATAATTGAATTCTTCCAAAACATTAAGATTTGCACCATTCTGATCTATAAATAGAAAGTTATTCCTAATTTACCAAACCTACATCAAAACCGAAATTAAGAGAAAGTTAATTCAAATGATGTAAAGACTACAAATATGCTTAAGTTGAAGAATTTAATGGCACTATTAATGCAATATGATGAATTAAGCTCTTATTAAGTATATATATTTAAGTGTTCATCAGTAATTATGTTTCTACTTTAGAGTTGGCTACAGTTCTACAATTTTTTGGGGGTGTTTAGTGGTTTTGCAACCCTTGGGGTGCCTAGTGTAATTTTGTAGCTCTTCAAGGTCCCTACAAAATTTCTTCCAAACTAGGGTTAGAAATCTGTCAAAATTCAAATTTGGAGGCGTGTGTCTCTACATTATAGGCGCGTGACTCTACGTTGAGGTATGCTCCTTTAACGTGCAACACAGTATATAAATAAAAGTTCTTCACTTTTCTGGCCACCCAAAATATACAAACTCTAATTTCCTCTCAATTTCTCTATGCTCTTCTTATATTTTCAGCCTTCTACGACCATGGTAAATCATCTGATGGAGATTGACCTCAATCCTTGTGCTCCAACGATGCATCCGATGCTCACTAACTATTGGATCGATGATGATGCTGAAATCTGGTGTGATTTGGGCTCCCACAATTTCCCCCACGTGAGTTCTCTCTTCCCTTGCCTTTATTTCAGTGTATTTGTGCTTGGTTTTGCGTTTTGAATGAATTTTGGTACATAAGCCTTTTTGAAAAACTGGGCGCCTCTATCAGAGGCATCCGATGTTTGAGTAAAGGTGCGTGGCTAAAGTGATAATGGGCTCCTATAGATGGTTAGAGGCATGCCGCTTCAGGTTTAGGTTTTGCCTAGGATTTCTCCATCAATGGCACGCGCCTATTGGATCTTGTTTGTGAGTGGCGCATAACTTTATTAGAGGCGCGTAGCTCTATCTTAGAGGTGCCTACTTCAACATTTTTTTTTTTTGGTTAAATTGTGCCCTTTTTCTGTACCTATTCTAACACTATCTCTTTTTCCTCCTCCCTCTTTCAGGTGGAGAACATGCACAGGGCCAGAGGGTCGTATTACCGTGCTTGTGAGTGGTACAACACTATCCTGGAGCATAGCCTTTTATGACAGTGTATATCTACCGCTGGCTTTGATCTCTTCATCGGTCCTTGCCAGCATACCAAACTCGCACGAACCAGAAGGCACTATGAACCTTAGTCAACCAATGGATGGACACGACCCATACCTTCTACCTTACTTTTGGGGAGATAACGATCACCCCTGTGGACAGGCATATGTTTTTTTAGGGATGCAATCCACTTTGACAATCAATTATACAGTTTATCGATGGCAAATTATAGTAGATGGGTTAGGTACTATTGGGCTTTGCTCCTCCCTATAATAGCCCTAATAGCATTCCTTACAAGCCCATCATGTCATACTAGAAGAGGTGCCAGCCATGGACTGGGTTGGAGCTGAAGCAGTGTGCCCGAAGTTTCATCTACAACCTCTTGAGTATGATGTTATTTTCAAACACATAGAGTACTGGTGACCTGACTCTCTTCTACACCCCTCGTGATTTGGACATTGTCAGCAGCTTTGATTGTGGTCGTCCTACCCTAGCTCACCTCAATTATTATTGGACATGGGGTGTCATGAGTAGTAGCTTATTGGCGGCTTCTCCTTTCTTATTGAGGTTTGATTCCACCCTTTCGTTTTCTTGTCTTTATTTTGCAAAACTCATCTCCCAGCTCCCGTTTTTGGTTTTCTTCTGATCATATGTGGGCTTGCGAGTATATCATATTCTTGCCACACGGATTGAGTAGCTTGCTTAGGGGTACCCATGAACTACCCAATGGTTGTACGGTTGCACAAGAAAGGATGCTACTTTCCTTTATGACATCCTCAAGAACACGCTCCTGGGACGTGGTAAGAAAGTAAGTGTTAATATAGTTTGCTTTTTTGAACTTCTTGGACAAAAACTCACCTCCTTTTGTTTTGCAGGTGAATCAAGTTCTATGGCCAGAGGATCGAGATCAAAATATCTAGACTTCTACTATGAGACAAGCACGTGATCTCTATGCCTACAGGATGTTGATGGTGGGTCTTAAAGCCTGTATGTGGTTCCTTGGTGAACGTGTGTTCCACTGGGCTCAGAAGTTAGATCATCACTGGATTCCTCCTCCACCCCTCCCCAGATGGCTAACACACATGCTTTTAAGGATGATGTCCTTGTTGAGTACACAGTAAGGACACATGTTGATGAAATCCAATTCTCAGTTCATGAGCACTCCTACATGAGCTAGGCCTGAGAGTTTTTGCTTGAGTCGCATAAAGGCAGAGATATTGATCTTCATTAGCCTCTAAATGATGGACAGGCTCCTCCGTCTCCTCCCCGAATGATGATCAGGCTCCTCCATCTCCACCATATGAAGGTCAGGCTCCTCCGCCTCCACTGACTCCTCATGGCCGCTAGTCTACTGTTCTTTTTGCGAGCACTTAACATCGAGGGAAGATGCCATGTAGTGCTTCTCTATCGATGACCAGTTCTAATCACTGTCATCTTGGATCCTGCCATCGTGGTTGGTTAATTTTAGGATAGAGTGACTACTGAGGTGAACGTGCTGACACTGAGAGGGGCTTTTGGCCTTAATAAGCTTCCCATGGATAAGACTTTAAAGTTCATGTTCTTACCATTAGGCAACACTCATGTACATGTTTCTCTCTCTCTTTTTTTTTTTTCTTTTTCCTACATTTATTCAATTTTCTAACAAAAGATGCAAAATGTTCATGCAGATCACTCGTGATGAGGCAAAGCACTTAAGAAGGCTCTTTACGGCGGCTCAGGGACTCATTTTTTAGCTCTCCCACTAGTACCGGGTAAAAACCTTAACTTTTTGTGTTCTTATCCATGCATGACTTATTTGTCTATATGCTAACACACCTTTTCAATTTTGCTTGACTCAAGAGGCTATATAAGAGAGCCAAGACCTTTGTGAGGAGAACGCAAGTCTTCGCCAGTGGGCTGATGATGCGTTCGAAACTAGCAAGTATACTAGTCGCACAAGTAATAAAGTGATGAGTGAGATATTGTTCCCACGAGGATTGATTCTAATTAAATTTGTTATTTTTCAGCAACAATAAACTAAATATGGGGGGTTTTGTTGAATGATTAATTAAACTGAATACGAAGGCAAATAAATAATAACACAACACAATATTAAATGAATTGAAAATTCAATGAGAGACACTTGGTTAAGGGTTCTTTCTCTGCCACAAGATATGAATTTGTGAATTAACATAGAATTGTAATCCAATTACAGCATTGAAGTTATCAACCGTAGATAACAACAAGCTCTGTTATCCCAATCTTTCCTTACTTTGTTGTTAAATAAAACAAGCTCTTTATTTAATCTCTATCCATTAAACAACCTAGAACAAGCTCTCTAAGTTTAATTCAATAGAAGCATTACGATGAGAAAGATAGGTTGATCTAAGCAATAATCACACAAGTTCGGATTATTTAACCTAGGTTGTATTTTCCAATTGCAATCTCTGATCACAATTTTGCTACTAATGATTGGAAATTCATGACAATTACGGATCAAGATTTCTAATCTAGCAATAGACAACAACAGATTATATTCAGTTGGCCATTCCAAATACAATCAGTAAGCAATCATAAGCATTAGATATGGGAAAATACAAGCAACTTCAATTAGAGAATTGGATAACAATTTCTTACACAATCAACTCACAAAATCCATATCAAGGGCTTTGAAATCACCCTCAACCAATTCAGATTTAGTTACACATATTCAATCAGAATAACAAATACAATACAGAGAAATTCCAGAATTGAAAAGGAAAGAAAGAACTTAGCAAATTCTTTGAAAATCTTCTTTGTAGATGAATCTTCTTGGAATTGTAGTTCCTCCTCTTTCAAAATCTTCTTTCTCCTTCAAGAACTCCAAGGGATGAGAGAAATCCAGAAATGCAGCCTCCTCCCACGTTTTCCCCTCTTCAAGTTATGAAAATAAAACCCTAAAATGTGTTTAAATACTCTGCTACAGTGACTTGCTACAGTGCCCCGTATTATACATGCTACAGTGCTTGTGGAATTATATTTCTATACATCTCACACTGTTTTGATTACAACTTTTGGTACACTGAATGGATTTATAAACCGTAAATTTCTCCAGAAAATAGACTTCGAGAGCTTTCCAACGGTATATAATATGTCATCGGGTTCATTGTATATCAATACAATTAAATCCGAGAAGATCACTGACTAGCAGAGGTGAAAATGAAGGGTTTTACTCCATTTTTTGTGCAAGTTGCTCCAAAACTCCTACAAACATCAAAACCACACAAAAACATAAAAATACCAAGGAATATAGCAAAGAAACATGGACGAATTGATATAAAAGTAATACATAAATAGACACCTATCAAATTCCCCACACTTAGACTTTGCTAGTCCTCGAGCAACTAAAATGATACGAAACAAAACTAAACCGAAACAGAATCAAAGAAAAATTAAAACACACAAATGCTTCAACTTGCAAATAGGCCTCAAAGATTGTACTTAATTATAACCCAAGGAAAACTTCAAAATAATGCACTTGATCAAGAATTTTATCTCAAAGATTAGTTTCGCTTCACTTCAATTCCTCAAGTGTGTGTGTGTAGAGCCATTCTCACCTAATCACTTGTAACCCGGATGAGTTTATGCATAAAAATGAATCATATTTAATATTGAAGATGTGTGTATAAATGAACTCCATAGGCCTGCTTTTCAAGTCACTCTCCACTAATGTAGACATGCACAACACCAAGGATCAAGTAGGACTTTATTAAGCTTGTAACGTTTGGCTTGGGTGAAGGTATGATAAAGGATAATAATTTGGCTCAAATCACCCACAAACACATAAATCATTCAAGACTATGTAGAGCTCAACCCTATAACACAACTTCATTTCAATTCACTATGTTACTCCCCCAAACTTATTTAGAACACTCAATCTTTTTTTTTTTTTTGCAGAAAACAAAAGAAAGCTATACCCTCACACTTTGTTGTTTCATTCTTTTTAAGAACACTTAAGGGTATAGATCTCTTATTCTTCTTCTTTTGTTCTATTTTTTCTCTTACAGTTCCCTCCCCCACACTTAAACAACGCATTGTCCTCAATGTGTAAGTACGTGGACGATAAGTACAGATTAGCTTTTTTTTCTTTTTTACAAACATAATAGAACTCACTTGCATTGCTCATGACACATCCCAACCTCCTCTAACTTCCCAAAACCAGAACATAGCTCAGAATTTAATTGTGAATGATCTACATGCTCATAGGTAAGGGATAAACTGTTTGGAACAAATTCATTTAGGTTAGGAAATCTTTTAGTGAGTTAACAAAGAAAAAGGCTTACAGAGGCTCAAAGGGGTAACTAGGGATCAATTTCTGTCAAGGTTGGCTATTAAGGCTCAAACGGTCCAAAGATGGCCTAAATCATTTCCCCAATGTTGCACAGTCTAGGATTTCGCCTCGAGTGACCATCAAACAAGTTCTAGAATTCATTGAAATCTGAAGAAACATTTAAATTACATAAACTTTCTCTAAGTGAACAAATAACTCAGTGATAATAGCTCAGTGCTCAATGTTGCGCAAGGAATCAAAAGCAAAGCGAAAACCAATAAACATTTCAAGCACACAGATCCATGCATCATTTATCATTTTCCAAGAGTTATTCTTAATTCAATCATTATCTTATCATCGACCCACAAAATGCAAGAAAAGAGGTACGTGGCGTTGTTACACCTGAGTCAAGATTGTATATTTCAACAATCCTTAGGACCAGTAGCCCGCAGACTTAAGGTTTCCAGCCTATATAACTTTATTATGAAAGAACAAAACAAGAAACAAGACACTTCAAACAACATGAAATAAACAAACTACAGATTTATTTAGAGAGAATGCGTTTCAAGGTTAAGAAAACCCCATATTCTGCCATTCTCAGGTTTTTCCACAATTGTTTTTTTTTTTAAATCAAAACTGATAAAGATAAAAACACATAACAACTCTAAATTACGCAAAACTAAACTCACTCATAAAATAACAAAGTTCAACAAGTCAGCAAACAAAAACAAGTTAGTTAGAATGGGTCTAAAAAGTTTAGAAGTTAGCCTCCTTATTCAGCCATTATGGATTGAAGAGATCCAGAATGCGTTTCAAGAGAACTTGAACTTTTTAAGCCACCACTCTAAAAACCGAGATTAGAAAATATTACCTGGGACGAAAGAAATAACCTGAAAAAGCTCAAAAGAAACGACATGAAAAATCTCAAATAAACACACTAAAAAGAAAGCAAACAAAAACGAAGCAAACCAGCAAATAGAGATTACAGATGGAGGGTTAAATCCAGTTGACGCCTTTTGTTGCCTTCTCCAAACCAATTTATCCGAGCCATTGTTGGATCAGGTGAATAGACGAATTCTTGTAGTTTGTCAATTAACTCTCCTGCAGTTGAAGCTGTAACCAGCATTTGCCTTGCTGACGGTGAGATGAAATTTTTTTCTACAGCTTGATCAAGAAAGGACAACAAACCATCAAAAAAATTATTAACATTTAACAAACCAATGGGTTTCCGATGGATGTTTAGCTGTGCCCAAGAGGTGATTTGAAATATCTCCTCTAATGTACCATAACCACCAGGCAAAGCTATAAATGCATCGGACTTAACAACCATATGTGCAATACGCTCATGCATGCTAGAGACCTGTAACTCTTCCCCGATTGTGTTGCCTACGATATCTCGTACAGCTAATGGTTTAGGGATAATGCCGAGAACTTTGCTCCCTCCTAGGGATGCAGCTGTTGACACACACCCCATTAACCCAAGACTACCCCCTCCATAAATCAAATTAATACCCCTCGCAGCTAATGTCCTACCAAGATCAAGAGCTGCTGTGGTAAACTCTCCATCTTTACCAAATTGCGATCCGCAAAATACGCATATATTGCGGAATCGCCGAATTGGTGTTTTCTCCATTTCTACAAGTGCTCTAATCTTGTGTAAGACACGTTAGATATTATGCTTTTCAATTGCAAGACAGGTTATGGAATGACATATGAAAATATGCAGAATGTATATATACACCCATAAAACTCTCAAATTTTGACACATGGGGACATACTTTCGGTGGGGGTTGCTCGATGCAGATTTATCGCCCCAATATTTGAAAAAATGAGATATGCTTTCGGTGAGGTTTGACAAAACCTACACACTTGTCTCCCACGTGAAGCATGGAAAATGGAGATACACTTTCGGCGGGGGTTGACAAAACCCCCACACTTGTCTCCCACGTGAAGCATAAAAAATAGAGATCCACTTTCGGTGGAGGTTGACAAAACCTCCACACTTGTCCCCCACGTGTACTTATGCCATAGGGTAGTCATATGGTTTGTCAAAAAGAAAACTTGAAATTAAAACAAACAAAATCAACAAACAACAACAACACAAAAACACCATTGATAATCAGATCAAACGAAACAAGAAAAAAAATTCTACAACAACAACACACATTCAAATATACAAGTAGTTGTGATTGTGGCTCACATCTTCCTCTGGTTTTACGTTCAGTAACGGCTGAAACGCCTTCTATGAGTCGGGGATTTGCTTCCCATCCAGTTTTCTTATAAACTGCAAACAGGGTCGTGTTTAGTCAGATTCCCTAGACTATAACACTGCAATTCATCACGAAATTGTGCGACTCATTACTCAAACCATTCTTAATAAATGAAAGTTTATCTTCTCTATTCCTGGACACAAAACCTAATGAATGACAAGTCTGGTTACAATTCCATCTAGCACATTTATAACTACTTGTAACCTTTTCGCTCTTCGCCTCTTGGCGTAGTAGCTCTTTCCTAGACCAGGCATGTATTTTGTGAGATTAATTCGGCGACCGGACAATCTCACCTTGGCTCGATAAGCACATCGGGATATCAGCAGGCACTATTTAGGAGCATCAATGTCCAAAGTCTAGTCATCGTACTTTATAAATTTTAAACACAGCATTTTGAGGAAGTGAAGGGAAATATTTACGAAGGTTCGACAAAAAGATATCGGCATCCATTTGAAGAGAAGAAAAGGAGAGATATTACCAATAATGCGATTGAGTTTGTTCTTCTCCCAGATATGCACGTTTCAAACCTTAGAACAATGGCTTCAACTCCCTTTTGAATGTTTCCTCAAGCTGTTGCACAACTGAACTCGAAGCACGGAATAATCAAATTAAACAAAAGATAAGAAAAGAAAAGAAAAGAAAAGAAAATAGAGACACATAAAAGAAATAAAACACAAGAGCAAATGAAAGTAAAAAACAAACAACAAAGCAAATGAGACAAATGGCAAAGAGAGATAAAACCTGATCAATTATAATAGCCCATGAGAGGAATCTCCTCGAAACACAAAAACTGATTGTTACTACCTTCTTTTCTTTGTCTCTTTTTATTTATGTTTCAAAAACATTGGGTTGCCTCCCAATAAGCGCTTGGTTTAACATCCTCAGCCTGACGTTACTTGCCATCACCCATCAAGATAAGCTGGCTCATAGAGAGGTACCTCCTCGATGTCATGCATCACTGAATTCTTATAGTAAGGCTTCAACCTGTGCCCATTCACCTTGAACACCTTGTCCATTTTTAAGCTCTTGATTTCCACTGCACCATGAGGAAAAACATTAGTAATAACAAAAGGTCCAACCCATCGAGATCGTCATTTACCTAGAAATACCTTGAGGCGAGAATGAAATAAAAGAACTTTCTGTCCCGCTTCAAAATTCTTCCTGGAGATCATTTTATCATGAAATGCCTTAGTTCTCTCCTTGTAAATTCTGGAATTCTCATAGGCATCATTTCTAAGTTCTTCCAATTCTTGCAGTTGAAGTTTCCTTTGTTCTCCAGCAGCATCCATCTCCAGGTTACAAAGCTTTACTGCCCACCATGCTTTGTGTTCGAGCTCTACCGGAAGGTGACATGG
>SNVD02015922.1:0-12453 GCA_013180625.2 Boswellia sacra | reverse complement strand
ATGGCATTTGGGATGATTGGTTGATGATTCCAGTAATTAAAATTATGTTGATCTTCCCATCCAGCATTGTAAGTGCTAGAGAAAAGATCATACCATTGCCTCGTTTGTCCTGGAAATCCACCCATGGCATTGGCTTGTTCCATATATTCTTCTGGTAAAGTTGGATACATGTCGATTGGATGCTCCATCGTAGAATATATCCCACATTCATAAGATTTTTGCATATCTCCTACAGCCATTTTTTCCACAATAGAGGTTAGCTCAGAAAGTTGTTGTTCAATGTTCGGAGTGCTTACCTCATTTACTCTCCATGGTACTTGTGGCTCAAACCCGCTACTGAATTGATAGAAGTTTACTGCCATGGTGTCTAAACACAAACAATCAGAAAAGAAAAACAAAGAAAATATGAATCAACAATGAAAACAAAATAACAAATCGATTAGAAAATCAATCCCCGGCAACGGCGCCAAAAACTTGATGCGTTCGAAAATAGCAAGTATACTAGTCGCACAAGTAATAAAGTGATAAGTAAGATATCGTTCCCACGAGGATTGATCTAATTGAATTTGTTATTTCCAGCAACAATAAACTAAACAGGGGGGGATTTTTGTTGAATGCTTTACTAAATGAAATAAGAATGCAAGTAAAGAATAACAAAACAGAAAGTAAATTTGAATGAAAAATCAATGGGAGAAAGCTGGTTAAGGGATCCTTCTCTACCACAAGATAGGGATTTGCGAATTAATTGTAGAATTGTCATCTAATTACAGCATTGAAGTTATCAACCGTAGTAACAAAAAGCATCTGTTTATCCTAATCTCTCCTTATTGTGTTAAACAAAACAGGCTCTTTATTTAATCCACACATCTAACAACTAGAAACAAGTTCTAAATTTAATTCAATGATGCATTATGATAAGAAAGATAGGTTGATCTAAGCAATAAACACACAAGCTCGGATTATTTAACTTAGGTTGTATTCTCCAATTGCAATATCTGATCACAATTTTGCTACTAATGATTAGAAATTCAAGACAATTACGGATCAAGATTCTAGTCTAGCAATAAATCACAACCAGATTATATTCAGTTGGCCACTCAAATACAATCAGCAAGCAATCATAAGCATTAAATATGGGAGAATACAAGCAACTTCAATTAGAGAATTGGATAACAATTCCTTACACAATCAACTTACAAAAACCATATCAGGGGCTTGAAATCACCCTCAACCAATTCAGATTCAGTTACACATGTTTAAGAACGTGGTAAATACAATACAACATGGAGACATTCCAGAAAATGAAAGGGAAGGGAAAAACTTAGCAAATTGATGTAATTCTCTTTGGATTGTAGTTCTTCCTCTTTCCAAGCTTCCTTTCTCCTTCAAGAACTCAAGAGATGAAAGAATTCCAGAGCTGCAGCCTCCACCACGTTCTCCCCTCTTCAAGTTATGAAAATAAAACCCTAAAATGTGTTTAAATAATCTGCTACAGTAACGTGCTACAGTGTCCCGTATTATACATGCTACAGTGATGTGTGGAATTACATTTCTACACTTCTTACAATGTTTTGATTACAACTTTCGGTACACTGAATGGATTCATAAACCGTAAATTTCTCCAAAAAGTAGACTTCGAGAGCTTTTCAACGGTCAATGATATGTCATCGGATTCATTGTATATCAATACAATTAAATCCGAGAAGATGGTTGACTAGCAGAGGTGAAAATGAAGGGTTTTACTCCATTTTTGTGCAAGTTGCTCAAAAACTCCTACAAAAATCAAAACCACACAAAAACATAAAAATACCAAGGAATATAGCAAAGAAACATGGACGAATTGATATAAAAGTATACATAAATAGACACCTATCAAATTCCCCCACACTTAGACTTTGCTAGTCCTCGAGCAACTAAAATGATACGAAAAAAAACTAAACCGAAACAGAATCAGAGAAAAATTAAAACACACCAATGCTTCAACTTGCAAATAGGCCTCAAAGATTGTACTTAATTATAAACCAATGAATACTTCAAAATAATGCACTTGATCAAGAATTTTATCTCAAAAATTAGTTTCGCTTCACTTCAATTCCTCAAGTGTGTGTGTGTAGAGCCATTCTCACCTAATCACTTGTAACCCGGATGAGTTTATGCATAAAAATGAATCATATTTAATATTGAAGAAGTGTGTATAAATGAACTCCATAGGCCTGCTTTTCAAGTCACTCTCCACTAATGTAGACATGCACAACACCAAGGATCAAGTAGGAATTTATTAAGCTTGTAACGTTTGGCTTAGGTGAAGGTATGATAAAGGATAATAATTTGGCTCAAATCACCCACAAAAACATAAATCATTCAAGCTTATGTAGAGCTCACCCCTTATAACACAAACTCTATTTTAATCACCAGGTTAATCCCCCAAACGTCTTTAGAACACTCAATCTTCTTTTTTTTATTTTTTTATCTCTCTTCTTCTTCTTTTTTTTTGTGTAGAAAACAAAAGAAAACTACACCCCACACTTTGTGTCTTCATCTTTTTAAGAACACCCAAGGGTATAAGAACTCTTTTTTTTCTTTTTTTTTCTTTTTTTTTAACTGTAATTCCACCCCCCACACTTAAACAATACATTGTCCTCAATGTTTAAGTACGTGGAAGATAAGTACAGATTTTTTTTTCTCTTTTTTTTTTTTTTTTACAAACATAATAAAACTCAATTGCATTGCTCATGGCATAATCCAACCTCCTCTAACTTCCCAAAACCAAAACATAGCTCAAAATGTAATTGCGAATGATGTTAAGGTCATAGGTAAGGGATAAACTGTTTGGAACAAATTCATTTGAGGTTAGGAAATCTTTTAGTGAGTTAACAAAGAAAAAGGCTTACAAAGGCTCAAAAGGGGTAACTAGGGATCAATTTCAGTCAAGGTTGGCTATTAAGGCTCAAACGGTCCAAAGATGGCCTAAATCATTTCCCCAATGTTGCACAGTCTGGGATTTCGCCTCGAGTGACCATCAAACAAGTTCTAGAATTCATTGAAATCTGAAGAAACATTTAAATTACATAAACTTTCTCTAAGTGAACAAATAACTCAGTGATAATAGCTCATGCTCAATGTTGCGCAAGGAATCAAAAGCAAAGCGAAAACCAATAAACATTTCAAGCACACAGATCCATGAATCATTTATCATTTTCCAAGAGTTATTCTTAATTCAATCATTATCTTATCATCGACCCACAAAATGCAAGAAAAGAGGTACGTGGCGTTGGTACACCTGAGTCAAGATTGTATATTTCAACAATCCTTAGGACCAGTAGCCCGCAGACTTAAGGTTTCCAGCCTTTATACCTTTATTATGAAAGAACAAAACAAGAAACAAGACACTTCAAACAACATGAAATAAACAAACTACAGATTTATTGAGAGAGAATGCGTTTCAAGAGTTAAGAAAACCCCATATTCTGCCATTCTCAGGTTTTTTCACAATGTTTTTTTTTTTTTCGAATCGAAAACTGATAAATACAAAAACACACAACAACTCGAAATTACATAAAACTAAACTTACTCAGAAAATAATAAAGTCCAACAAATAGCAAACACAAACAAGTCAGTTAGAATGGGTCTAAAAAGTTTAGAAGTTAGCCTCCTTATTCAGCCATTATGGATTAAAGAAATCCAGAATGCGTTTCAAGAGAACTTGAACTTTTTAAGCCACCACTCTAAAAGCCAAGATTAGAAAATATTACCTTGGGTGAAAGAAACAACCTGAAAATGCTCAAAAGAAACGACATGAAAAATCTCAAATAAACACACTAAAAAGAAAGCAAACAAAATCGAAGCAAACCAGCAAATAGAGATTAAAGATGGAGGGTTAAATCCAGTTGACGCCTTTTGTTGCCTTCTCCAAACCAATTTATCCGAGCCATTTTGGATCAGGTGAATAGACGAATTCTTGTAGTTTGTCAATTAACTCTCCTGCAGTTGAAGCTGTAACCAGCATTTGCCTTGCTGACGGTGAGATGAAATGTTTGTCTACAGCTTGATCAAGAAAGGACAACAAACCATCAAAAAAATTATTAACATTTAACAAACCAATGGGTTTCCGATGGATGTTTAGCTGTGCACAAGAGGTGATTTGAAATATCTCCTCTAATGTACCATAACCACCCGGCAAAGCTATAAATGCATCGGACTTAACAACCATATGAGCAATACGCTCATGCATACTAGAGACCTGTAACTCTTCCCCGATTGTGTTGCCTACGATATCTCGTACAGCTAAGGGTTTAGGGATAATGCCGAGAACTTTGCTCCCTCCTAGGGATGCAGCTGTTGACACACACCCCATTAACCCAAGACTACCCCCTCCATAAATCAAAGTAATACCCCTCGCAGCTAATGTCCTACCAAGATCAAGAGCTGCTGTGGTAAACTCTCCATCTTTACCAAATTGCGATCCGCAAAAAACGCATATATTGCGAAATCGCCGAATTGGTGTTTTCTCCATTTCTACAAGTGCTCTAATCTTGTGTAAGACACGTTAGATCTTATGCTTGTCAATTGCAAGACAGGTTATGGAATGACATATGAAAATATGCAGAATGTATATATACACCCAGAAAACTCTCAAATTTTGACACATGGGGACATACTTTCGGTGGGGGTTGCTCGATGCAGATTTATCGCCCCAAGATTTGAAAAAATGAGATATGCTTTCGGCGAGGTTTGACAAAACCTACACACTTGTCTCCCACGTGAAGAATGGAAAATGGAGATACACTTTCGGCGGGGGTTGACAAAACCCCCACACTTGTCTCCCACGTGAAGCATAAAAAATAGAGATACACTTTCGGTGGAGGTTGACAAACCCTCCACACTTGTCTCCCACGTGTACTTATGCCATAGGGTAGTCATATGGTTTGTCAAAAAGAAAACTTGAAATTAAAAAAAACAAAATCAACAAACAACAACAACACAAAAACAACATTGATAATCAGATCAAACGAAACAAGAAAAAAAAATTGACAATAACAACACACATTCAAATATACAAGTAGTGTGATTGTGGCTCACATCTTCCTCTGGTTTTACGTCCAGTAACGGCTGAAACGCCTTCTATGAGTCGGGGATTTGCTTCCCATCCAGTTTTCTTATAAACTGGCAAACAGGTCGTTTTTAGTCAGATTCCCTAGACTATAACACTGCAATTCATCACGAAATTGTGTCCATAGATTAAGCAATCACGCTGAACAAGTCCGCAAGAATGTGACTCAAGAGTTAATAAAACATTATCCAGCGACTCATTACTCAAACCATTCTTAATAAATGCAAGTTTATCTTCTCTATTCCTGGACGCAAAACCTAATGAACGACAAGTCTTGTTACAATTCCATCTAGCACATTTATAACATACTTGTAACCTTTTCGCTCTTCGCCTCTTGGCGTAGTAGCTCTTTCCTAGACCAGGCAGGTATTTTGCGAGATTAATGTCCGGCTCACCGGACAATCTCACCTTGGCTTCGATAAGCCATCGGATATCAGCAGGCACATTTAGGAGCATCAATGCCAAAAGTCTAGTCATCCGTACTTTATAAATTTTAAACACAGCATTTTGAGGAAGTGAAGGGAAATATTTACGAAGGTTCGATAGAAAGATATAGCACCATTTGAAGCAGAAGAAACACGGAGAGATATACCCGCCACTCATCGCCGATGAGTTTGTTCTCTCCCTCCCCCCCCCAGAGCATGCCCAAGTTTCAAACTCGAACAATGGCCTTTCAACTCCGTGTGAATGTTCCCACAAGCGCGACAAAATGAGCTCAAGCACAGAGTAATCAAATTAAACAGAAGAAAAGAAAAGAAAAGAGCAGAAACGAAACTAAAGACACATAAAAGAGATAAGAACACAATAGCAAACAAAAGTCAAAAACAAGTAAAAAATATAAAAACGAATAAGACAGATGGCAAAGAAAGATAAAACCTGATCAAATTGATAGCCTATGAAAGAAATCTCCTCGAGACAAAAAAATCGATCATTATTACCTCATTTTATTTTTCTTTTCTTCTTTTTTTTATTTTTCAAAAACATTGGGTTGCCTCCCAATAAGCGCTTGGTTTAACGTCCTCAGCACGACGTTGGTTCCATCATGGGAGGATCCAATTTCTGTTGTGCTTCTCTTAAAAAAAAACAACATTGGGGGGGGGGGGGCTTGATCCCTCTCTAACAAAAGACCCCCGGTCAATGCAGAGGATGGGCCTTGGATGTCAAACAATTGTCCACTACCTCCCCCCCCCTCTCTCGCTCAATAGCTATTTTGTGATATGTAAGTATTCGGACGAGTTTATCTTCTTGTATTCGTGCAAGGCCCATTTCCATTGTAACTCGCAAAGTATCATTCTCACCAAGAATCCATAATTCAAATGATCTGGAAGTGACTTAAGCTCCAAGGTATTGGCTTTCATCACAGAAGGAAGAAGTTTCTAATTAGATAAAGGCAATTCAATGTACAAAACATCATACCTATTTGTGGTGATAGCTATAGTCTCATCCAAGCTTGTCACAGCTTCCTCCACTTCTTTAGACACTTGTATCAGCTTTCTTGGTGCTTTGAAAACTTTCTATCCTTATGGTTCACTAATAGAAACATCCACTCAATTCTTGCGAAGATTAACTCAAAAACATTGTTGTGGCAAAGAATCAACAACGTCAACTGCAAAAAAAGAATGTAAGTCACTAGAGTACCTCATTGCCTCAAAAATATTGAAACATATCACCTTGCCATCAAACCCTATGATGAGAGTGCCATCATGAACATCAATCTTGGTTCTAACAGTTTTCGAAAATGGTCTCCCTACAAGAATCGGAGTTGGATTAGGAGATGTCTCATCCTCTATTTCAAGGACATAGAAGTTTGCTGGGAAAATCAATTGATTCACCTGCACAAGCACATCTACCACAACTCTTTTGGGATATGCATTAAAATGATGAGCAAGTTGAATGGTAATACCAGTTTTCGCAAAAGGTCCAAGATTTAAAGAAGCATAAATAGAATATGGCATGACATTAATAGATGCTTCTAAATCTAACATAGCTATTTCAAACTTGGTTTTACCAATGGTGCATGGAATGGTGATCGTACCTGGATTATTGCATTTCAGAGGAATTTTTCTTTGTAGTACAGCTGAAACATTTTTCTCCACACTTACTTTCTCATTCCCTTTTAACTTTCTCTTGCTGGTGCATAACTCCTTGAGATATTTTGTATAACGAGGTACTTGCTCGATAAAATCCAGAAGTGGTACATTTACCTCGATTTTGCAAAAAGTTTCTAGGATTTTCTGTTCTTGTTCCTCCTTCTTCGATTTTGCAAATCTACTAGGAAAAAGTGGAGGAGTAACATATGAAGGAATAGGAGGTATAGGATTTACCTGAGAAGTTAATGTTTTGTTCATGGTGGATGTGGTGTCATCTCCTTCATCAGTTTGTGATTTTCCCGGCAAGACATCTAATTGCTCTTCACTTTGCAAAGTTATCGCACTAGCAGTCTCGCTTGGATTGATCACCGTTTGAGAAGATAATTTTTCTGAGTCTTGGCTCTCGAATTTGCTCATGCTAGTAGCCAATTGTCCCATTTGATTTGCCAGGTTTTGGATACTTGCCCCAGTTTCCTGCTGGAATTGCATTGTGTTAGTGGCAAGTGCATTAACAATATCTTCGAGAGACATACATGAGTTTTGCGAAGCTGGTTGCGGTGCTGGATGTGGCATTGGTGGTGGTTGCATTTGAAATGGTTGCTGCACTCTATGTTGATTGAAACTTTGTGGCCGATTTGGTATCACATTTGGAGTGATTGGTTGATGATTCCAGTAACTGAAATTATGTTGATCTTCCCATCCAGCATTGTAAGTGATAGAGAAAGGATCATACCATTGCCTCGTTTGTCCTGGAAATCCACCCATGGCATTGGCTTGTTCCATATATTCTTCTTGTAAAGTTGGATACATGTCGATTGGATGCTCCATCGTAGAATATATCCCACATTCATAAGATTTTTGCATATCCCCTACAGCCATGTTTTCCACAAGAGAGGTTAGCTCAGAAAGTTGTTGTTCAATGTTCGGAGTGCTTACCTCATTTACTCTCCATGGTAGTTGTGGCTCAAATCCGCCACTGAATTGATGAAAGTTTACTGCCAGGTCGTCTAAACACAAACAATCCAAAAAAGAAAAACAAACCAAAATATGAATCAACAATGAAAACAAAATAACAAATCGATTAGAAAATCAATTCCCCGGCAACGGCGCTAAAAACTTGATGCGTTCGAAACTAGCAAGTATACTAGTCGCACAAGTAATAAAGTGATGAGTAAGATATCGTTCCCACGAGGATTGATTCTAATTGAATTTGTTATTCGAAAGCACAATAAACTAAACAGGGGGGATTTTTGTTGAATGATTTACTAAATGAAATAAGAATGCAAGTAAAGAATAAAAAAACAGAAAGTAAATTTGAATGAAAAATCAATGGGAGAAACCTGGTTAAGGGATCCTTCTCTACCACAAGATATGGATTTGCGAATTAATTGTAGAATTGTCATCCAATTACATCATTGAAATTACCAACCGTAGATAAAAACAAGCTCTGTTATCCCAATCTTTCCTTACTTTGTTGTTAAACAAAACAGGCTCTTTATTTAATCTCTATCCATTAAACAACCTAGAACAAGCTCTCTAAATTTAATCAATGGATGCATTACGATAAGAAAGATAGGTTGATCTAAGCAATAAACACACAAGCTCGGATTATTTAACTTAGGTTGTATTATCCAAGTGCAATCTCTGATCACAATTTTGCTACTAAGGATTAGAAATTCAAGACAATTACGGATCAAGATTTCTAGCCTAGCAATAGACAACAACCAGATTATATTCAGTTGGCCATTCGAAATACAATCCAGCAAGCAATCATAAGCATTAGATATAGGAAAATACAAGCAAATTCAATTAGAGAATTGGATAACAACTTCTTGCACAATCAACTTACAAAAACCATATCAGGGGCTTTGAAATCACCCTCAACCAATGCAGATTCAGTTACACATGTTTAAGAACGTGTTAAATACAATACAACATGGAGACATTCCAGAAAATGAAAGGGAAGGGAAAAACTTAGCAAATTTGATGTAATTCTTTTGGATTGTAGTTCTTCCTCTTTCTAAGCTTCCTTTCTCCTTCAAGAACTCCAAGAGATGAAAGAATTCCAGAGCTTCAGCCTCCACCACGTTCTCCCCTCTTCAAGTTATGAAAATAACACCCTAAAATGTTAAAAACTGTACAGTGACGGCAGTTACATTAACACAGTCAGACAGTAGCTCATCCCGTAACACACTATTTAGGGTTTATTAATCTGCTCCCTATCACCCTAGTGCTTGCTGGTAATAATGATATTTGTATTCTGTATACCCCACCAGTCCCCCACTGTTTTGATTCTGTATGCACACTTTGGGTCATCACGAAATGGATTTACCGCAAACCGCTAAAATTTCTCCCAGAAATAGACTTCGACGAGTTTTTCCCCCACACCGGCTATAACCACCACCATGTCAACGGGTTCATTGCTATATCAAACATACAATTAAATCGAGAAGACATGACTCTACAGCAGAGGTGAAAATGAAGGGTTTTACTCCATTTTTGTGCAAGTTGCTCCAAAACTCCTACAAACATCACAACCACACAAAAACATAAAAATACCAAGGAATATAGCAAAGAAACATGGACGAATTGATATAAAAGTAATACATAAATAGACACCTATCAAACTCCTAAAGTTTCTAAAGATTTATTGTAATTTTGATGTGACATTACCTAATTGGATGAGTCATCATCTTATTATATATCTAATTTCTTTTATTTTTGATGAATTTGGATATAACTATGTTAACATTCCAACACACCAAATTGCATATAAATTGATGATTTATATATGATATTATTCATATCAATTTAAATTTAATCATCTTATCTTCTCAAAAAATCACTCCCATACATTTATCTTATCTTATCTAATCTTATAATAATGTTTGTTTATCTTTTATCCTTCTTTCTATTTCATTTATGAATTTACTGATATCATAACTTTTTTTTTAAGTAAATTAATCATTTTTAAGGCCGATCCCACAGTACAAGCCTGGTTTGATGGCCTTCCAAGTTTTTTAATACAGGAAGTTAGGGACATGACTTCAGAAAGAAATGAGTTAAATTGTATCTACAATTTTTTCATTAACCAAATAATGTGACGAAAGCTAACGTATAATATAGCAAATCCTCCTTTCTTATAAAATTGGGAAACGCGATTTGATCGAGATACCATCAAACAATCAGTGAATCATCATTAAATACTCGCGATTTAATTACTTCCTATCACAATTTAATATACATTGAAAAGCTGCTAATTATACGAGATGTGTACACCTAATTGCTATCCCTTTCCACCTCCTAAAAGATTTACAACTACGATTACACATGTGCTTATACACAAAAATTAAAGAAACATGATTCCAACAAAAATCAAAACAAACTTTCTTTCCGTTTGCTTTTCCAACAAGCAATCATGTACAACTGAAGTGTAGTTCAAAGTGTATATCACATAGATTTTGTATGGTTTGTTGTTCTTTCGTACCTGACAACGCTAGAAGTGGCATCTCTTCATAGCACTTGCAATAAATCATACACACTTATTTTTATATATAACAAAAAAGGAACAACAAATATGCATTTATAAAGTCTTGTACAGGTTACGAAGCTGCAATATGTTTCTATCAAGAGATATAAAGTCTTTCATTGTTTTAGAGATAATTAATCCTTCTCATCGATAATGGAAACATTAATATTATCCCGGTTTTTACAATTAGTTCTGATACCAGAACGCTAATACCGTATTTTGATTAGTTTTGGCTGATAATTTGTCTATCCCAAAACTTGTCGACTCGCGACCCTTAGACAAGGCTATAGCTGCAGTATATGATTGCTATATAAGGGTTTGTTTGAAGACTATTGAGGTAGTGAATTAAGAGAGTATCATTTCTCAAGAACCATTAATAAGGTTCGATCTAGTATTTTTGTTTGTCTAAGTGTTTTGTACTCTTTATCGGTCACCAGTCTCACCGATCAGGTGGCAGAGGATTGGAAAGGATTCTCGGTTAGTAGGATTTTTGAAGAAGGTTATGTTTCTTTGTTTTATGTACTACACATTTTTCAATGTATTTTACGTTCAATATCAATCATATATCTTTTTCAAAATTCAGTATCAACCATATATATATATATATATATATATTCATAAATCCAATTTAAAACAAAAACACAAAATACATAACTACAATATTTCATAAACTGTGTTTTCTTGGGAAATCAAAACTAGTTTTACAATCAAACAGTACTTCTTTGATGCAACAAGGTATCCAACATAACTAGGTACAATTGCAACCAATCATGCACTATTCTATTTAGGAGCAATTGGGGAAGGAAGCATCCCCCCTTCCTTTGAACATCCTCCAAAATCCTCATGAAAGTGCCTCTCACAGTATACGTACACATGAGATGTGCACCGCAGACCAGGCCGGATGGCCCAACGGAAGTAGTATTGGAAGAACAGCGTTCTTTGCTTCTCATAAATCTTGCGGTGCCCCCTACAACTGAAAGCATGCACATGGGAAGGCACATTTGCTTAAACTCTCTATTACTTTCGATACAGACTCACCAATTAACTAATCAAACTCCATTTTACATATAGTTATATTTCAAGATATGTTTCACAGCATCGTCATAAGGATTCTCATTCCTTAGACAGATTATTGTACATTTCTCAACAAGGCCAATTAAGTCTCATCAATCCAAAAGTCTCATGAATGATTCAGATTAAAAAAAAATTATTTGCTTATAACAAAAAAACCAAAAATAAAAGAAAATGTCAAAGATGCTCTAAATATAATAACAGCGTTAAGTTTGGCTCAGTAACGTGATGAAGAGGGTGGGTGAGTTGATGGCGATTAAGTAATAGTCATGTCGCGTCAATATGTAACGGCGTTAAAATTTATGGGAAGTTTAAGAGAGGCCAACCATTAGTGGAATGAAATATCAAAATCCCAAAATGTAGGGAAATAGCTACAGTCCAGTGGATATACTGGTGTATAAAAAATTTATATAAAAATGATAAATGATTGAATAAAAATTGTAAATGATTATATAAAAATTGTAAGTTGTAATTGTATAAAAGTTGTAAATAAGTAAATAAAAGTTATATGTGCAACTTTTATTTTACTCATTTATAACTTTTATACAATTTTTAAAAATTGATTCATGGTACATTGTATATACTGTAGCCATTCCCAAAATTTAGATACCCCAACTACAATTGTTCCATTCATATCACAAAAACATAATTTT